>JABUQX010029116.1:20000-27500 GCA_015478945.1 Trachelipus rathkii
CGCGGCTTTACGGAGGAAGCACAGGAGGCCGGGCCTCCTCTAAAATAAATAAAAGTAAATAAAAGCAACTAATGTAATAAAAAAATTCAAATTACTATTTATTACTATTAAAATAATGTTTAAAATGTTATTTATACAAGGACGCTAATTTTACATTAAAATCATTTATTTTCTTCCGAAACATTATTTTTCATATGAATCATTGACTGGAGGAATTTCGATTTGTGCCTACTAGAGAGCTTAATTATAATGCTTTAAAAACACTGGTTGTCATGGCAACGTAAAAGAAACCTTATTCTTGTTTTGTCTATTTTGAGGAGTTTTCCAAAAAGCCTCCTTTTGCGAAAGTCATAAAATAACTCCTCTCAAAATTGGCAACTCTACTCATAAGTTGAGTTGCCGCTTTGCAATAAATATGTGAAACAAAATAAAGAAAACTAATTTTTTTTAAAATTAAATAAAAAAACTTATATATATATATATATATATATATATATATATATATATATATATATAAGGTATATATATTTATATATATATATATATATATATATATATATATATATATATATATATATATATATATATAAAGTATATATAAAGAAATATATTTATAACTGTTATATATATATATATATATATATATATATATGTATATGCTATAAATAATATATATATATTAATAATAACATATAATAACATATATAATAATAACATATATATGTATTTGTAACTAATAATAATATAACATATATATATATATATATATATATGTATATAATAATAATAATAATAATAATAATATAATAATATATGTATATATAGAGAGAGAGACTGGGACGGGGGAGCAGAGAGAGGTGAGAGATAGAGAGTTATACCATAATTTATTATATTTTTTTAATAACTTGTTATAATTTTTGTTAATTTTGGTTCTAATTTTGGTTCTAAAAATTTTGTGAAATCCTAGAAGTGCCGATAATATTACTAATTGGCATCTGTTGCTTTATATGTTCTGATATATAGCTTGACATGTGAGTAGTGTCCTCAAGATTATAAACACAGATGTGTGTGGCGGTGTTGTTAATGTTTGTGCAAATTTGAAAAAATGGATAGTGAAAAAGAAAATGACATAGTGGTTTCTTTATTAACCATTCCGTTTGCCAGACGTAGTGAAGAAGAAAAAAAACTCCTTTTAAATACTGCAAGTCCAACTCCAAATATAAAATCCATTAAAATAAGTAAAAACAAAAACAGAATGTTTAAGAGAGTGTGGTATGACAGGTTTAAGTGGTTGTGTGGAAGCGTGAAAAAAGATGGTTTATATTGCTGGCCTTGTTTATTACTTAGTGCAAAAAAGAATGTTTGGTGTGATGAAGGATTTCGAGATTGGAAAAACTTATCAAGAAGCTTGGAAAGGCATAGGGGTTCTAAAGAACATATTCAAAATAGTATTGGCGTTCAACAGTTACGTAAACAAAATATGACTATTTTGGAGCAATTAAGTGAACAGGCACTAAGAAATAAAAGTGAGTACAATGCCAGAGTGAAAAAAAATAGAGAATTATTCAAACTTTTGATCGATATAACTTGCTTTTTAGGTAAACAAGGACTTGCATTTCGTGGTCATGACGAGTGTCAAAGTTCCTTCAACCAAGGAAACTTCAAAGAATTGTTTATTTAACTTTTATTTAATCATTTAAATAATATGTGTAATATTTAATGATAATTAAAATTTTAACATATATAATAATAACTTCTTTCTTCATATATATGTAATACTAATATATATATACTAATATATATATATAATAATAGCAAAATAAAAATAATATATATAAATATATATATATATATATATATATATATATATATATATATATATATATATATATATATATATAAATATATATATATATATATATATATATATATATATATAATCATGTCATGTCATTGAATAGGGCTCTGCCCGTGAGTGTATTGGTGACAACTGTAAAATATATATATATATATATATATATATATATATATATATATATATATATATATATATATATATATATATATATATATATATATATATATATATATATATATATGCTATATATATATATATATTTTAAAACCACAATCCATATCTCAAAAACTACAATAGCTACAGGGAAAAGGAATACATTGTTGGAATCCTGGTAAAATTTTACTGCGGAAACTTTAAAAAAAAAAAAAAAAAAAAAAAAAAAAAAAAAAAAAAAACTCATAGAAACTACAGCTGGGAAAGGAAGCATTTTGGAACCCTTATGGAAGAATTTCAGTTAGGAAAATTCGAAAATATATATATATATATATATATATATATATATATATATATATATATATATATATATATATATATATATATATATATATATATTATTTATAAAGGTATTACAGCAAACCTTGGGGCTCGAGCCGACGGGAACACTGGGGGACGTTTTCCATACCGTAGAGAAGGGGCGGAGGGCCACGACACTTAAATACCAAGAGCGGGGTTTCGGGGCCACTCCCAGAGGGAGTAGTCCTACCGTAGTTCCCAGGCGAAGACACCGACTCCCCTGCCATCGGTGCCGAATATACCCTTAGGGTATTCTTTAGTGGATCACCGGAAAAAATTAATTGAAGGTAAATTTATTTTAACGAGTAACCAATAAATAAAGATGTCTCTAAATAGGCTTTCTAATCATATTACTATAATTATTAACAATATTTTTTATTTTTTTTTTAACATTTTCCTAAGTAAAATTTTACCAGGATAAGAAAAATGTACTTGTAGCTGTAACTGTGTGGACACGAATATATATATATATATATTTTTTACATTTCCACACTAAAATTGGCCCAGCATTCCAGCAATGTGGCTCCTCCCCGGCCAGCTGTTGTGATTTTGGTCTATGGTTATTGGCTCTTCTAGAGAAACTGACCTATATATCATATATATATCATATATGTAACATATATATAATATTTACCATATATATATATACATATATATATATATATATATATATATATACCATATATATATATAATCTATAATATATATATATATGCTTATATATATATATATACTGTAATATATATATATATATATATATATGTACTTACATAATATATATACCATATATAGCATAACTGCTCTCTCACTGCAACTAACCAACAACCATATGTATGAAAATCTAACTCTTTGCTCATGTATATACGCCAATTTGCACGGATGTATATTTTTTTACCTTTATCTTTGTATAATGACATATATATATATAAGTGTATATATATGCCAAGATATATATATATATATTACATTTTAATTATTTTGAAGTGCCTCCCCATGTTTTCGGTTCACGAGCCGCTACTGATATATATATATATATATATATATATATATATATATATATATATATATATATATATATATATATATATATATGTTTACCTAAAAAACATTATATATATATATATATATATATATATATATATATATATATATAGTATATATATCAGTTTTAAAAAGCATTAAATGCACAAGCTTTCGAAGATTATACAAAGTTATAAAACAGGAAAGTTAGCAAAAAGGCTTCAAGCTATCAACCTAAAAATTTATTGAAGATTCTATAAGTTTTTAAGATTTCCTTTTGCGATTGTGAAGAGGTTTATATCAGTGAAGCAGTGGATTTGAAATGAAGAATGTACCAGCATAAATATAGTATAAAAAAGGTTGATAGATATTCGGCATTGCATATACACATGATAATAAATAAGAACCTCAATTCTGATGTAAATAGATCTTTTTTATTAAAATCAATATTCAATCAGTAAATCAGGAAATCAGGAAACACATTGACAGATTTTAATAATAGCTTAGACAAATAATTTTAGTTATGATACAGGTTTCAATATTATTGATATTTTAACTAATAAAACTGTAAATCGGAACCCATATTTTAGTGTCTTGTTGAGGTTGCCAACTTTGCTCTTATTTTAACTTTGCATTTTCTTCAGTTTTAATCTAGCACCTGAAATGTGAGCTCTGGATAATGAACTTGAAAGCATTTGTGTGTATGTGTGTGTGTGTGTGTGTGTGTGTGTGTGTGTGTGTGTGTGTGTGTGTGTGTGTGTGTGTGTGTGCCGTGTGTGTGTGTGTGTGTGTAGGTGTTTGTGCATGTGTGTTTGTTGTAGTACATTTTAAAAAATCTTTTAAAAAAGTTTTAAATAGTCAGAATGTTTTTTAATCAGGAGGTTTAATTAAATTTACAAGCGGTTTTGCGTTGCTATTCAATACTTCTTTTATATATATATATATATATATATATATATATATATATATGTATATCTTTCTGTAATAATATATAATAATATATATATATATGTATATAATATATATATATATATAACAATTATTTCTAACAGATAATAATAATAATATGTTATATGCCATATATATATATATATATATATATGTACATAATAATAATAATAATATACTAATAATATATATATATATAATAATATAATATATATATATATATAATATATAATAATAATAATAACAGAAATAATAAAAATAATAATATATGTAATAACATATCAATTATAATATGAAAATGTATAAAGCATGTATCAATAGCTCATGTATATGTATCAGCATATGGTTATATTGTATGTATGTAGCATATGTATATATATAATATATATGTATATAATAAATAATATATATAATATAATATAATAATAATAATAATATATATATATATAATAATAATATATATGTAATAATAATATGTAATGTAATAATAATATATGGAATATATAATATATAATATATATTTAATATATTAATAATAATAACATATATTATATATATATATATATAATAATAATAATAATAATAATAATAATAATAATATGTATGTATAATATAATATATAATATATATATATAATATAATATATATATATATATATATATAGAGAGAGAGAGAGAGAGAGAGAGAGAGAGAGGGAGAGAGAGAGAGAGAGAGAGAGAGAGAGAGAGAGAGAGAGAGTTACAAACAAATAATAAATTATAGTTTTCCCCCAATTAAACTTTTTTTTTTTTTTTTTTGGTTTTTTTACTCAACATTTAGATATTTATATCAGGATTTAGAATGGTGTGAATCTTATATTGTATATTGAATTTTATTGTGTGCATCATGAACTGAATAGCGGTTCCAACCTTTTCTTTCCTTCCATTACACTAAACTTAATGTTTTCATTGCAGTGCCCTCAATCCCTCATACACACACAAGTGAAATATATATATAACAATAATATATATATATATATATATATATATATATATATATATATATATATATATATATATATATATATACTCTTATATATATATATATATATATATATTTATTAGAATAAACTCTTTTCCGCTCTTTATATTTATATATGTATATATATATTTATGTATATATATATATAACAATTTTCACACACACACACACACACACACACCATGCTATATATAAGTGTGATAAATATATAACATATATATCGAGATTTATATATATATATATATATATATATATATATATATATATATATATTAGGGATGGAGAGCAGTATCTGGATCGGCACTTTTTAAAGGTATCGGTATCAGGGAAAATTTTTGGTATCAGCTTTCCATCCCACTAATATATATATATATATAAATATATATATATATATATATATATATATATATATATATATATATATATATATATATATATATATATATATATATATATATATATATATATATATATATATATATATATATATATATATATATATATATATATATATATATATATATATATATATATATATATTATATATATTTATATATCCCTATATATATATATATATATATATAACAACACATAACAGCAACCGCATATATAAACCATTACCTCGCTTATGAATTATAATCCCAATGTCGTTTCATCTTGACATGCAAGGTTTCAAACACAGATGTCAATTGATTTCTTATGAACTTGAGATTACTTCTATGGAGCAGGTTTTCTAAAATTAGGTTCAAATGACACGACAAATAGCAATCAAGTCGGGAGCAGCGTGAAACTTGTTACGGTATTTATTTTTTATATATGCATAACATGAAAACGCTCTTTCGACAAGTTGTGTGCTCGTAAATGGCAATAAATATTTTATTGCTTTTTCACTATGTTCTTGGTACTCTTCTCTCACTGTTGCCCAGAATTCAATGAGATTTCTTTTTTTGAATTCAGATTGTAGAGAGGAATCGGTTGAAAGTTCAATCAATTTTTCTTTTTCACAAACTGATAATTTTTCAGCCTGTTCAAAGAATAAATCGCTGAAAGGATTTGAAATCCAGTTATCTTCACTATTTCGCTTGGGAAAATACTGTCTGAATGACATTTTAAGTCCTTTTAAGTGAGCCATAATGCTATTTTTTAGTTTAGTTGACATATTCAAGTTTCTCGAAAACTGCACACTGGTCTTTAAAGATCATATACTCAATTTTGTCAGACAATTTAAAGATATTTATGGAACTGTTCTGTAATCCTAAGTTAAGTTTATTTATTTCCAAAAAAATATCAGACAAGTAGGCAAGCTTTTGAAGCCATTGACATTCATGGAATTTAGAGCCCAACTTAAAATGATGATCTTCAAAAAAAACCTGAACTTCATGTCTCAATTCAAACAACCTTGTTAGCACCTTTCCTCTTGAAAGCCATCTTACTTCTGTGTGAAAAAGTAATGTGGTATGAATGCTGTCCATCTCTTCACGCAAAGATTTAAATAGTCTGGAGTTTGTTGAACTGCCTTTGATAAAATTAACAATTTTGACTGATTGATCAAGCACCTCTTTCAATGAATCTGGCAGGCGTTTGATCGCTAGATTTTGTCTGTGAATACAGCAATGGCTCCAAGCTACATGGGGAGCTATTTCTTTGATACGACCGCGTAAGCCTGTATAACAGCCAGACATTGATTTTCCACCATCTGTGCATACACCACAGCAATTAACCCAAGCAATATTTTTTTCGCAGAAATACTAAATATGAATGGCATTTATATATATATATATATATATATATATATATATATATATATATATATATATATATATATATATATATATATATATATATATATATATATATATTTCTTTATATATAAAATATATATATATATATATATATATATATATATATATATATACAGTGTTGGGCCCGCAACCCAAAAATAATTGCGGCGCAATCGCAATCGCAATTCGTAAGAAATAATTGCGATCGCAACCGCAAACGCAATTGCGGTAGACCGCGAATTGCGGTCGCAACCGCAATTCGCAACCGCAACTATTGTACGTTAAATATACTAAAACAAGAGAAATTAAATACTTCCACGCAAATATATATATATATATATATATATATATATATATATA
>JABUQX010029117.1:0-2500 GCA_015478945.1 Trachelipus rathkii
ACCCATTTTTTACGAATTTAAAAAAAATTTCTAAGATTTATATCTTAGTTCGTCAACAATTTATCATTATCTATCTCCAAAAATTGGAAAATATAATAACTAAGGCATGTATTTTTTATAATGATCTTAATATTTAGATTAGCACATTCTTTAAAAAAAAAACATTTTTGAAAGTGGGGGAAAAGGGTTCACCTATTAGTATGTATTTAATTATAAAAATTTTTTAAGTATGAACTTTGTAAAGGTACATTTTATTTTGAAAGTAAATACTTTGAAGGTTTAAATGTGAGATAATACATGTTAAAGTTAGTGAACCCTTTTCCCCCAAACATGTGAACTCTTTTCCCCTCCAAAAAAATTTTGTGGACATAAGTTGTGTCAAATTAGAAGAAATTTGTAAAATTCTTAAGCATGACCTTCGTAAAGGTACATTTTATTTTGAAAGTCAATACTTTGAAGGTTTAAATGGGAGGTAATGCATTTATAAGTTATTGAACCCTTTTCCCCAAAAAAAATATTCCTGCATCTATTTTTGTAAAAGGTCAAAATAACTATATTTGTAATGCAAGTTTCTTTTTCATATTTTAGTATAGTATTGGTATGGAAATAATGTTTTATTTTATCATTTATTTTTGTTAAAGAAATAAAAATTGGAATTTTGGCAACTTACTATTTCTTTAACCTCAAAGTTGAACCCTTTTACCCCGGATGATGGTATATATATATATATATATATATATATATATATTATATATATATAATATATATATATATATATATATATATATATATTTTATATATATATATATATATATATATATATATATATGAATAATGTCGATTGTCCACCTCCCCTCCATCTAACACAACGATTGTATAATATTCGAACCATTTCATAAAATTGATGTAAAATGGTTTGTCAAATTAAAACTTTGTTATTAAAGCAGCTTCACACCTCTAAAAATATTAAAAAAAAAAAAAAAAGTTCAAATCTATGTAAACTAATTAAAATTATAACCTTTAACTTATATATAGTTTAAATCTATTTAAACTAACTAAATTTTAACATAACCTTTACATTAACTTATAATATAATGTAATCAATAAGAAATATTAATTAGTAGTTCACTCTGCATTGTTTAAAAAAAAAAAAGGCACCATGGCCCCAAAGATTTTTCATACTTTATTGAATACGTAAGATTTTATAAAGAAAAATTTAGTTCAAATTACCTGGAATATATATATATATATATATATATATATATATATATATATATATATATATATATATATATATATATATATATATATATATATATATATATATATATATATATAATATATATTATATTATATATATATATATACCGTAAAATGGGGTAAAAGGGTTGACGAGGGGGAAAAGGGTTCACCTTGGAAAAATTTTTTTGAATAGATATAAAATGGTAATTATTTAAAATATAGCTATATACATATTTTAAAATATTATCAGTATTTTTCAAACATTTAATTTGAATATATTTATAAATTTAACTTTAATATGTGATATTTAGAACTCTAAAAAAAATTTTCATATTTTCACTGATTTTTTAGGAAATTGAAATTTTTTTTCTTAAGATTTATATCTTAGTTTGTCAACAATTTATCATTATCTGGCTCCAAAAATTGAAAAATATAATAACTAAGGCATGTATTTTTATAATGATCTCAAAATTTAGATTATCAGATTCTTTAAAATAAAACATTTTTGAAAGTGGGAGGAAAAGGGTTCACCTATTAGAATGTATTTAATTATAAAATTCTTAAGTATGACCTTCTTAAAGGTACATTTTATTTTGAAAGTCAATACTTTGAAGGTTTAAATGTGAGATAATACATGTTAAAGTTAGTGCATCCTTTTCCCCTCGAAAAATTTTTTTGTGGACATACGTTGTGTCAAATTAGAGAAAATTTGTAAAATTCTTAAGCATGACCTTTGTAAAGGTACATTTTATCTTGAAAGTCAATACTTTGAAGGTTTAAATGGGAGGTAATGCATTTATAAGTTATTGAACCCTTTTCCCAATGTATGTGAACCCTTTTACCCCCTAAAAAATTCCTGCACCTATTCTTGTAAAAGGTTAAAATAACTATATTTGTAATGCAAGTTTCTATTTCATATTTTAGTATAGTATTGGTATGGAAATAATGTTTTATTTGATCATTTATTTCTGTTGAAGAAATAAAAAATGGAATTTTGGCAACTTACTATTTCTTGGAAAACCCTGAAAAATGAACCCTTTTACCTCGTTTTACGGTATATATTATATATTATTATATATATATATATATATAATATATATATATATATATATATATATATAGTTAAATATATAAAATATTTATATATAGAATATAAATTTAAGAATAAATAATATTATATATATATATATAATATATATATATATAAGTTATGGTGAACTTAGCAGTCACCCGCATGATATCTCTAAAACTAAGATAG
>JABUQX010029117.1:7500-12500 GCA_015478945.1 Trachelipus rathkii
TTCTCAGTGGGTCGCGTGCAGTATAAGACGCTACGCGTACTACAGCCTTCTTAGTGATGTAGTGTACTTTGGACAGCGAGAGAGCATCTGAGGTGGGGCACCGATGTAACGATGTCAATAAGCAGACTCGTGAGCCACAACGATTCCATGACGCTACACATGATCGACGGCTTTGATCGCGCACACTGCTATCTCCACACCCACAGGTCGGAATGAAGTAGAAGGTGCCTGTATGTCATCCTTTCCAGCGAGATCTCAGGAGCACACCTATTCGTCATTTACGATCGACACTCACGCTATAGCGAGAGTAGAGGTTCACTCGAGATATTGACATGTTACGAGAATGTCATATCTGCGCCGTTGTTAAATCCTCATTTTCTAGAGGGAACATATAGTAAAACGGGATCGGCCTGAGGAACGGTATGACTATTATTGGGTAGCTAGAACAAGTATTTTTCTTTATACATAAGAAACATGTGTAGAATGTCTTGCAAATTAGTTTTTAATAATTAATTGAGCATTACTTTATAATTAAGGATACGTAATATACCTTCGCGTATCCATTTCATAAAATAGATAAATATAAGCATAATAAGTGTATTGTTTACAATTGTCAGCTGATCTGACGGGCGCATTCGGCCGTTCGCCCGTTTCCAGGTACTCAAATTTTCTGTTCTCTGATTGGTTAATGTAATTTTTTTCAATCGAAGCGTTTCCGAGTCGATTTTGCACATGGCTGCACTCGGGCTTCTGGAAACGCAGCTTTATTTTAAGACATTTAAGATATTAAGAAATAAGAATATAGAGACAGTAAAGAAGCGCACAGGGTGGGCCCGTCGAGAACTGTCCAGTCAACTAACAAAACTGCTCATGCAAATCCAAAAAGCACGCCTATGGGCTTGTCCCAAATTACTGTAACCTAAACATCCACCATTGGCTAAATTCAAAAATGATATATATATAATATATATATATATACTATATATATTATATATATATATATATATATATATATATATAATATAATATATATATATATAATATTATATATATATATATATTATATATTATATATATAAATGATACCCAAACTATCCACATGCATTAATAAACAAAGTTATGGTCACACATGCAGTCCTAACATTAATAACTACTGTACTAAAAACCCGCCAATTTGGCTTCGTCTAAATATATTATATGATACCAACCCATCCATATACCTATCCAACACTTTCTTAAATGTTGCAATCGGGTCACACTCAACAACCTCCAGTGGCAGACCATTCCCAAAATTTTAACACACCCTATTAACTGATTGCAATGCTTTCTTTATACAAGATGGCATGCTTTCCTTCTTAATTTTCTTATATGCCTCCCTGGTCACCTGTCCATGCTCTACTATGAAAATTTTATTGGTCTTCTGTATTATCAATAGATGTAAATATTATTGTAGACTTGTATCATGCCTCCCTCTGAAAAATCGCCTTCTACAGAAAACATTCCTAACTCTTCAGCCTCTCCTCATAGCCTTTACCCTCAAACCCAGAAATCATCCTTGTTTGCCCTACGTTGCACTCGCTCTAGCATATCTAGGTCTCTTTCTTTAAATTAGGGGCCCAAACCTGTGCACAATACTCTAAAACTGACCTAACGTAACTATTATATAGTTTACTTATAACTTCCTTGCTCTTGTAAACGTCATTTGCGATTTTATTATGCCCAGCATCTTATTAGCTTTATTTCTAGCTTCCAAACACTGATTAGCTACTTTCAAATTACTGCTTATAATCACACCTAAATCTTTTTCTTGGTCCACAGACTCAAGCCAATCCCCATTCATAATCGTAGTTAAACTTTTTATTTGAGTAACTCTAGGTGAAGAACTTAACACCTTTTTACTATTAAATCATTTGCCAACTTTTCTGCCCACCCAAGAAGTTTATCAAGATCATTTTGAATCTTTATACATCCTTCACCATTTCTAACTGTGGTGGCCACTTTGGTATCATCTGCAAACTTAGAAACCTTGCATTTAAGTCCCTGGTCTAAATCATTGATATATATGAAGAACAATAGTGGCCCCAGCACTGAACCCTGTAGGACACCACTCATCAACTATTTTCCCATGATGATTTTGCCATTTAGTTTGTACACAAATGTTTTCCTATTTCACAACCACTCTTTAATCCCAACTATGTACCACTCCACCTATACCCACCAGATTGCAATAACTTCTTCATCAGCCTTATCGTGGGGAACCTTATCAAAATCTTTGCTAAAGTTCTAAATATACAATATCACTGATCTCTCTCGTCAATGCAGTCAGTTAATGTATTTAATAAATTCTAAAAGGTTTGTCTGACATGACCTATCCTTCTGAAACCGTGCTGGGAGTCATACAATACCTTGTTATCTTCTAAATATTTCTCTATATGACCTTGCATTAACTTTTCCAGAACCTTTACAACCAGAGATGTTAAGCTAACTGGCCTATAATTTCTCAAATCTTCCTTACTACCTTTCTTATAAATGGGCACAACATATGCTGCTTTCCAGTCATCTGGTACCTCACCAAATGTTATAGATCGCTTAAAAATCAAATACAGTGCCTTTGCAATGCTGGTACTACCATCCTTCAGAATTCTACCATATATACCATCAGGGCCTGCAGTTTACTTGGATCAATATGATCTAATAAACGTTTAATATCTTTTACGTCAAATTCAAATTCTGTAAGTACATGCATACATGCATACAAGAACTATTAGTGTCCAAACTATTATCTAATCTTGCCTCAGTAAACACTGAAGCAAAATAAGCATTGAAAATGTTGACCAACTCCTTATCTGAACTCACTAAATTTTCATCAATTTTAATTGGACCAATTGTCCTATTCTTACTTTTAAATTTATAAAAGCTACAAAACTTCTTCAGATTCTTATTACTACTATTCTTTGCTAAATTAATTTCTGCCTCTCTCTTTGCCTTTCTTATTGACTGGTTAAGTTCATTTCTATTTTTCCTATAATTTTCTAAATCATCTTCCCTATTACTACCCTTGAATATTTTAAAACATCTACGCTTTTCATTAATTTTCTCTCTTATCTTTCTATTCCACCAAAAAGGTTTTCTTTTCGCCACCCTAATGGGTTTATCTTTAAAACATACTGAATGAATATTCATTAAAATTTGCTTAAAATGTTCCCACATGATAAAACAGTTTTGGTCTTTAAATTCTTTATCCCAGTCAGTTGTACTAAGCATGTCTCGAAATTTGGTAAAATCGCCATTTCAGAAATCTAAGATCTTTTCCTTATTAACTTGCAATTTGGGCCCAGATATTACATTCATATTAAATCTAATTATATTATGGTCACTAAAGTCCTAAATTCTCTCAACTCTAACTTCATCCACCATACTTTCATCGTTAGTTAATATTAAGTCTAATAGTGCATCGTATCTTGTCGGTTTTTGAACCATCTGGGTCAAAAAGTTATCTAGTATACAATTTATGAATGCAGAACTACTCTGGTCCATATTAGACAAGGAATCCCAATGAATGCAAGGAAAATAAAATCACCCATTTATGACTATTCGTTTTTCTTTTACTGTGGCATGCTGTCTCAATTTTCTTTCACAATTTCCGCTTCTAATTCTTGACTCTGGCCAGGAGGTCTATAAAATGCCCCCTATTCTATATGATTTATTGTATATAGGATATCTACCCACATCGATTCAATATCATGATTAATTTTAAAGTCAATCATTAATACAGATTGATATTGCTTTTAACATAAAGCGCAACACCACCCACCCTTCCTTCCTCTACGCTGGTATAAATAAAGTGAATATCCGTCTAATTCATATTCCCTGAGAGGAGTCTCCATATAATTCTTCATTAACCCATGCCTCAGTTAAGCAAATAATGTCTAGATTCTTCTCTCATTTATGGTATATATTAAATCAGCTCATCTTTTTTTATTTCTAAGGCTATGAAGATTTGTGTATAAACATTTGATACTCGAAATGCTGTTATTTTTTTATTGTATCCATCATTATTTGAACCTGTAACAACATTAGTTTTATTTCTCCACTATTACCGTTACCATTGCTATTATTTGTATCTAGATTTAGCACACACCCCAAACTTTACCTAGTTTTTTTGCTAAACAAAAGTCTCCAACTGGTACTGAAAGCCCAAAACACCTTTAAGACTCAAGTGAACTTCCATCTGCTGCAAAAAGATCTTTATCCAGAAATTCACTCCACAAATCCAAAAACCTAATATTTTCTTGAAAACATAATTTCCTAACCCTTTCATTCACACCTAAAGCCCTACTCCCCATTCCTGACCTGCACATAACCTAGAGCAAAAATCCCAGAAATCCTGCAACCTTCTTTCCACTACTTTTCATCTCTGAACTGACTCAATCTCCTATAAAATCTGCTATTAAATTTCTTCTGACTTCTATGTCCTATAATCAATTTGTACCACATTGCACAATCACATCTGAATCAACATTTGTAGAATCATTCTCTCTATCTATCCTATCCACGAATATCACTCAATCTGGCACCTGGATAACATTACTCTTCAATCGTTTCTTTTTATCTGTTTTGAAATTTGAAAAGTCCTATCTAGGTATCGTATCAAAGAGTCTCCAATTAGCAATGTATCAGTCTTCACTTTAGAAAACTCAACATTTACCATTGGCAGCTCGCCTCTGATCCCTCCCCATCTGGAAGACAGTCGAACTTGTTATTGCAGGTCACAGGCTGACTGACTTCGAGATCCTAATCTTTAAATTATTATTTCTAATTCCTACAACTCCATATTCATCTGCAGACCTATTATCAACTTCTACTATCATTTTTCCTCCATCTTCCTGCCTAGGTAAAAAGTCACTATTCCTGTCTCCCCTATATCCCCTCACTCCCTCGCCTCGACAAATCCCTATTTACTTTTTTTCCTAACACTTTCCTCCTTTCTCAAACTCAAA
>JABUQX010029117.1:17500-33556 GCA_015478945.1 Trachelipus rathkii
AATCAAATTTTTAATAAAAATTTAAAAATTTTACCAAAAATTTAAATTATTTTTAAACAATTTTAATACTGAAATACAAATTTCGAAAAAAATTTAAATATATTTAATATAAAATTTTAAAAATAATTTTTTTTCAGTTAACGTTAAAAGAAAATGATAAAAATATTAAAGTTACAATTTAAAAAAAGAAAATATAATAAATATAATGTTATAGCTTAAAGAAAATATAATAATTTACGTTTACAAAAAGAAAACGAGCTGTAAATAGTAAATATGTTCAAATTTAAATGTTTCAGTTGCAAAAGAAAAAAAAATAGTTTACGCTTACAAACAGAAAACGAAATGCGAGTATTAAATGTGAAAATATATTTGTTACAGCTTGAATGAAAACGGGATATTATGTATGGCATTATAAAAATGACGTCACGTACACTTTAGAGCAGAATCAGTCATGTGAAAATGTATTATATAAAAAGTTGGGTACGTTAAATATTCTCAGTTGGGATATGGTATGGTAAATAGCTTATGTTAGAGTTGGTTAGGTTTGCAATATCATATGAGAGAGAGAGAGAGAGAGAGAGAGAGAGAGAGAGAGAGAGAGAGAGAGAGAGAGAGAGAGAGAGAGAGAGAGAGAGAGAGAGAGAGAGAGAGAGAGAGAGAGACGAATTTTCCTCCACAAATTTCTTTTTTTTTTAGTAAAACTCCATTTTTATGATTCGGCCTCAGCTCATGTGGGTCTTTATAGTTTCTGATTCCTCCTGGAATACTTCGTCCTCCTTCCTCCAGCTTCCTCTGTTAAGGCACTCCGTGCGTTTGTCCTCAGGGGTTTGAAATCCACAAAATCGGGTTATTCGTACTTGATAGCATATAGAATGACACCTTACATATCTCACTATATGTTTATTTCCTGATCTTGCACCGGCTACGGCTAATGCCTGGCTCAGACTATTTCCTTTTCAGACTCAGTCTCTGACTCCTGCTCTGATTCCTTTCTCCGACTCCTTCTCATGCATTTAAAACGCGTGAAATTGTAACTCGGAATGTTTAAAACGAGGGATAAATGGGGTCCGAACTCCATATTAGGGTTTGAAGCCTCAAATATTTGTCTCAGCGGTCCCAAAATCGGATTCAGCGGACGAAAATATCTTAAAATTCGTAAAATTGCTCCTCTGAATACCTAAAGTGAGGGATGATCGGGGACCGAACCCCAAATTAGAGTTCGCAGCTTCAAATTTTAATACCTACGACCCCAAAATGTGATTCAACATCCAAATTAATATATATATATATATATATATATTATATATATATTATATATATAATATATATATATATATATATAATATATATATATATATAATATATAATATAATATATATATTATATATATATTTATATATAATATATATATATATATATATATATTTTTACATGATACCACCACGGGGCAGATGCCCTTTTCAAAAGGAGGGAAAAAAAAAAAAAAAAATAATAATAAATAAATAAATAAAAAAAAATTACATAAGAAAATAAAAATTAAAATAAATGAAAGTAAAACCCACCCTGAACCCTTGCCTATAACCGCAATTCCTCAGGGGGCGCAAGAACGCGCGGGAACTTATAGAGGAAGAATTAAAACATGTGCGGTGGAAATAAAGAAGGCAAGGAGTTCCACAACACAGATTTGGCTGGAAAGAAGGAGGTACCAAAACGAGTGATCCTTGAGTCTCCAATATTCAAACAATTTTCATGAGAGAACAAGGCACCCTTATGCTACGAAGGGCGTGTATTAATATAGGAATTCGAGAGTAATTTCTCGCGCGAGCACCCTGCCGCTGTAATACGCTATAGAAAAGAGAGTAGGGCACCTACGTCACGACGGAGAGAAAGAGGGTAAAGGGAGTCAGAGAGTATGGGACATGTTTATAAAGCCTCTTAAGCCTTAGCTTCCAAAACTCTATCCAAAAGGGAGGGTGGAAACCGGGATCCACCCACCCCAAATGTTGGAACAGTAATTTCCCCCATCCAGGGGCGAATAAGATCCTTTTATATAACTGGAAGTGCTGCAGCATGTGAAATAAAATTCTCACAGACAAAATAGAATACCCAGTTTTTTTTGAGGCCATTTTAAGCAACCGATGTGAAGATGTGGAAGGTCCTGGTCTCCAAAGAACAATTCACTATTTTAATGTTTAGTCTAGAATGTTTATGTTGTTTACGGGTAAGACATTAGAAAAACCATGCAAAAAGGGATAGAAGTTGGGAGGTATTTTGAAGAGGGATGATATGAAGAAAAGTTGAGGTTTTTCCAAAAGGGAAGTTTGGAAAAAACTTCACAAGATTACGGTTACCCACTGAGAAATTCCGACCCAAATCGGCAGAATTGAATCGGAAAGCCTGTAGACGAGAGGCAAACTCTAGATACAAACGAGGGGGCACAATTAAAATGAGTGGAGAAATGGAGAGTTGAGTCATCCGCATAAGAGTGAACAGAGTTAGAAATGCAGCAAAGAAGATCGTTGATGAAAAGTAGGATAATAAATTGGGAAGTAAAAACAAGAACCCTGAGGAACACCACAATTAACATGAAAGGGGAAAGAGGTTGCTCCATCAACAAAGAGCTGAAAATGGAACGATCTGAAAAGAAAAACTAGACAATTAAGAGTAAGCAGAGCGAAGGAGGAAATCCAAAGGAGGTGAGCTTGGAGTAGCGACGCATGCCATACCTGTCAAAAGCTTTAGATATGTCAAGTGCTACCACAAAACTCCCCATGATCCTTAAGGGCAGAAGACACCATAGATCAGTTAGATAGGAAAAGGTATCACCAAGTTGATCTCGAACGTCGAAAGCCATACTGACGATCTGAAAGAAGGGAAATGAGATTCTATGTGATCGAGGAAATGAGAGTTAAGGAGTTAATATATATATATATATATATATATATATATATATATATATATTATTATATATATATATATGATATATATAATATATATATATATATATAATATTTAATTAATATAATATATATATATATATATATATAATATATATATATATATATATATATTTTTTATTACCCTCCGTTGGTAAGCAAGTATTTTTCCAAAGTGGAATCTGCTTTCAGTCCATCTCTGGCCTAAAGGTTAGAGTAGTGGTTTTGCATCCACGATGGCCCCGGTGCGATTCCGGACACGAGATTCTATAATAATTTTACAATTATTTGAAAAATTAAACTAGCGATTATTTAATAATTTATACAGATTATGAAATTCGATGCTTTAAGCCAATAAGATGGCGTAGAAAGGTGATTTAAACATCGAATTAGTAGTAACTAATAATGAAAATTTGATTGAAACCTTCAGAAATGATCTACCGATCATTCGAAACCCCAAAACCAGTCAAGGCAACCAAAATCCCCTCATTTGGGGGGCTAGCCTCTTGAGTTCAAGTTCAAACCCTCCGAAAGCAGTATTTCAAGCCTTAAAATCGATCTCTCCGACTTTGAAAATCCGTACTTCAACGTCTTAAGCGTCTAAACCCGGATGTTGCAAAATTTTACAAGTGCGACTACCGGTTGCAACTTCCACCCGACAATTCAACCTCCATACTACTATACTCAACTTAACTGTAAAAATAGTGCAGCTTTTCTAGCTTTTATAATAACATTATGAATTATTTTAGTCGGTTCCATTATTACAATCCAGAATCGAAATATCAAAACAAATTTGAACACAGAAAAGTGTATTATTTACAATTAATAGACCTCATTTTGAAAGCATAAAAATAAAGAGTGAATTTTAAGCAAAGCTTTTAGACAGATTAAAGGAAGCTATCGCAGGAAATTGGTTATGCATGACGAAAAAAAAAGTGACTTTCCATCACAACAAAGGGCGTGCTCGTTCAAGTGACGTAGTCGATGTCATTTGAAATTTGAAAAAAAATTAAGATTTGATTTGTTGCCACACCCTCCTTAATCTATATTTGACACCATCAAACTTTTCATTTTTTTTCAAAGCTCAAAATTTATTCATAAAGATTAAAGAAATTCAATTTTAATGATGACCTTAACCGTGACCTATGGTATTTGAAGGTCTCGACGAATGACACTTCTATAAGGGACTGATCGGATAGAAAAACAGTGATGCATAATCGAATGAACTGGGTTGACTGATGATTATGTTGAGAAATTAAATTTTTGAAATGTAAATAAAATTTCATAACAATTACGAAAGGGTTTCAGCGTACAAAAGGGTTTATTGTTTATGATGTAGAATATTGATCATACAAAATAACACGTATATATAATATTAGTGAGGTAGTAGTGGAGACTCTCCCGCACTACTATAGCATAGGTTGAGAGCAATATATAGTATATATAATAATAAGTTGTCTTTAGGTATATAGTATGTATATATAGATATTATATATATTATATATTAGAGTATATATATACTAATATACTTGGAAGAGGATAAGAGAGGGGGGCAAAAGACGAGGTGATATACATCTATACAACTAAATACATATACTATACAGCATGATGAGTACAGATTATGTAAACTATACCATATCACCTATACATATACATATATATATATACTCATATATAACACATACTCTCTATACCATTATATATATACGATATTATATACGGGTTATATGAAAGTCACTCAGGTAAATGTGAAGTAGCTATATATACTACATATATATATAACATATATATACCTATATATAATATATATATACTATATAATAATATATTATATACATATATATATATAAAGATAAGTAGTATAAAGTAAGATAAAATATATATACGCGAATATATAATATATATTTTCCATTATATATATACATATTTAGAGAAAGCAACTCTAACAGACGTAAGAACTGGGAAAATAATAACGATAGTACAGGTGTGACACAAGATACATAAGTATAGGTGACTATATACGCTATATAATATATATAATAATATATATATATATAATAATTATAGATAAACAAATATGTTTTTGGTATACATAATATATATATATATAAAGTGGTAATATACACATAGCATAAGGCATAGCACTTACATACCATACAGTACTATAACATACCTAGCAGTACATTTACATATAATACAACTCACATACATACCTTACATACATACATACATTACAATACAAGTACATACATAGCATACAATACATACATACATGTTCTCCATAATGCTATATAATTTATAAGAATTAGTATAAATGATTTAAAAGTAAATTATATTGCATGATATAATTAATGTGGTAATATATATAATTCAGGTAGGGGTAATGAAATGTCTTGTTTATATAAATAGGAATATATATTATAAATACTATAATATATATATAATAGTAAATATATAGTAAGATGCGTTACGGCTTAAATACTCCATAACCTCATAACATAATAAACCTTTACATTCCATATCACACCGCCCCAAAAACTACACTCAAAACACAAACCCCCCACTAGTGAAAACATCACCCTACACAGTACACTAGTCTAAGAGAAGGCAGACAACTAAAATAATCTACTAATCCCATAAAATACACCGATAAATACCTAGTTAGTGATACTATGGATTCGGATAATATCGACTATATAACTATACTATCCTCTACCCCTAAATAACACACACCATATATTATACATATATAATATAAACATAATCAAATTCTCAATCAATATAAACCAAAGGTACTAAGATAGATAATGACGTCTACACTACAATATAACGTAATATATATATATGGGGTACAAACAGCACGTTACAGAAAGCTCCCCACAGTACCTCGTCGTGTACCCATGGCAACTCGACTAAAACGGAAACAGATGGCTCTGCCGACCATAGAGGAGTAAGGCTAGGACAGGTCCCCAAGCACCGCGCCTACCGGAAATACGCACGTAGCCAAGCAAACCAAATGTGATGCCTCACGGACAGGACAGTGAATACAAGGTTGAGAACTAACCGGCGAGAAATATGGAACTAGAATAAAGCACGCTAGTTCAATGCTACTTCAAATAGGCATATGCACAAGGATACTACGTGCAGTACTTAGACACAACCGGCTAAGGAACGGAGGAGACTCTGTGAACTATCAATAATGCAAGCGAGAGAGAGAAGAACCTGGACGATTCCAGCTCGAGGAATAGTGTCACGCGCTCGAGGCGACGCAAGGGTTGACTAGGAGCAATACATGAAGACTAAGAGCCCGTGTAACTGATATATAAGGGATTTCAAGAAGGAAAAACAGGACACACGGAGCCTGTAGGACAGGATCTATACCAGAAATAGTGAATACGCAGCAATATCCAATACACAGGGACGAGATGAACCATATAACAGTAACACAAAAACTATTGACTCGAAGATGAAAAAGAAATCTGCATGAGCGGAAATATTTCACGATGAAGATCAGAGACAGAGAGATTAAGATATAAATCTAAACAACATCACGCCGCCAACACACTCAGAGAGCCAATCAAGCACAAAAGCGAAGGAGATAGGAAACAGATTAGAGAAAAGAACCATAAAATGACCTTGCATAAACCGAGACTTGAGCTCTCTACGAAAGACGAGAACAAAGGAAGTGATGGACAGAGTTGAGCCACGCACATGAAATAGACATATTCAACTAGAAAGCGGAAACACACGAAGGCACACGACCAGAGTCGATGGGGCTTTCACGGGGAACGTAGCCGCGAAGACACAGAAACGTAAGAGGGCGCAACCTCGATGTATCAGAATTTCTCACTGCAAGTAGAAGAGACGAAAATCCTTACACATCGATAACAACCCCAATGCCTTCCCACTCGCACACCGCGAAAGCACAAAAAAGTGCGACACTCAGGCTACAGAATCGGAAGTGCAGAAAAGCATTTGAAGGATACTCACGAAAAGAAAATAAAAGCATCTTGAGTGTCGTAGAACAAATCACACGCACATACATCTTTAACTGGACATCTAGCAGCCCAGGCCGACTCCACACACGAACGCTCATCCAATGGCAATCTCGCGACCCACACAGGATGCGTAATCATGGCATACTTAAGCCTAGAGCACGAAGAGCGCAGCGACTACAGTCAACCCAGACGCACCAACTATGAAGTTTACACACACACGCAGATGTCTTGGTTCCTTATAGAAGAACCTCAAAAGCACAGGCAACGAAGGTAGAAATTTTGACGACGGACCTAAAAAGAGAAAGACGTGAGCAAGTAGCGGAAATATGACGAGAAAACAATAGCATGGAAAAACATCGGAGCAATAAAATTTTTAAGGAAAATATGATCCGGAACAGCCAAAACAGAGGTCGCGGCGTGTGGAGAAAGAGGTAGTAGGAGCTAGAGGGAGCGCGGAAACAAGCACACACTCGTGCGACACGAATGAAGTGGAAGGCTCCATAACTGATAAGAAAGGGCACTTCTCGCTCGCAGAATGAAAAGCTAAAAACTGGAAGAATAATAGATGCGGATCCTCTCGCAACCCAGCAACATCTGGCACGAAAACGCATTAAAGAAGACTCCCGTGTGAAGCAATACGTATAATTGAGCCCATACAGAACAAGCTGGGGAAAAGAGAACGAATTCGATCGGGGAACAAGAGAAAGGTTAACTCTCTCGCACTCTCCGCAGCCAGCTCACACAGTATGGACACCTCAGCCAACGCACACCGCAACCACAACGACAGCAGACTCACTAATCATCTCGAGCAGAAACGCTAGGGATAGGGGCAGGCACGGGAGGACGTGCTCGCAAAGGATGGAGATGGCAATACTGAGGCAGCACATTGCTTAGAGCACCTCTAGACTCTAGCGAAAGCATAGCAGATGGACGGAGGGGGACAGGCCGGCTCTCGCGCGCGGCGAATGAACTGCGACGGCGCGGAGAGAGTACGCCATCGAGAGGGACAAGCGGCGCTCGCACGGCAAATGTGGAAACGCGTAACGCGAAAACAGGAAAAGCCCACCTCGATGGACTGGGGAAGCTGGGGGCCATGATTAGCCACTCTCCAACGCACCGTGAGGGAGATGGACAGGTCCATGCGGCTACTCAGAATACGCTAATCCGAGAGTACTCGCAGGACAAAGGAGGAGATAGCCCTGAGAATGGAGTAGAGCGGTGATTTGACCTTATATATAGAAAGGAGACAAAAGAATTTGTTTAAACAAACTACAGACGAGCGCGGGCCCAACTGAGACACCCACGGGGAAATAGCATCTACTAAAGGGATAGCTTCGCTAGTAAGAATTTACTAGAGGCACCTCATTGGGAAAGGAGGATTAGAAGGTTCACACAAAGTTGAACGATAAACTAAGGAAGTTGGCAGTATGGTTCAGAGCGGCGGAAAGTACCAATGGATCCAGATCTCTACATGAAACGACTGACTAGAACCAATACATAGAATCAGCACATAAAGGCCCAGTACATGTGCGTTTTGTAGACTTTGGTGAGAAGGCCCGTGAACGCGTCATTGATAGAGAAAACGACTATGGCGAGCACTGGACGGACAAAAAGTATGAAATACCACAAAAAATTAAAAAAGAGCAGATAAAAAGTAACGCTCACATGCAGTTACAAGAAAAAGATAAGGGGAAGAAGTTAAGAGCAAAAGGATGGTTTGAGCGTGAGTGCGGAGTGAACAGGCGCTGATGAGCTCACCGGCGCCTCGTGTGCTATTCAGTAACTCTCACATGGTTGACGAGACTAGAAGAGAAATGTAGATCAGGTAGACAATGAAACCTCTCACTCACACTCGACGAAGATGCAGCATGGTTACGGATAGCCACGCAGAGGGAGCAACAGGAGATGCACTATGACAATGGAATGCAGGGAGAAATCCGGGCTATCGGAAGCAGAATATGATACACCGCACACGCGACCAGGTATGAAATAGCCTCAGAGAAACACGCACTGCACACACACATATAGAGCACACGCACACTAACAGGGTCGGATGAGACTCGAAATACTTGAGACGCAGAAAGGGATTGGATGCAAGCGCGGAAAGAGAACGAGTCAGGGAGGAAGATAGCCCTAAGAGATTGATGGATAAACCAAGTTCTCTCAGCAGGTAGGAGCATTGAATACCAGCGTGTAATGAGAAAACACACCACGCCCCAATAATACACACAACGAAACGCTAGAGAGAAGACGTGCGTGAGAAATATACTCTAAAAACAGGAAACACTCACTCGTACGGATCGGACAACTCCCTCCGAGGCACAATTACGGAACACAAGTGACCACGAGCAGTAGACGCGCGGCGGACGCCCTCCCCGACGGCGCGATAAGATACAAGAGATTGATTGAAGCGAGTCTTACCCTAACGCACATAGCCGTCGGCCACGACTGGGACGCCCACTAACCGAGAGAGAGCTGAGATCGCACTCAATTAAAACTGCAAGTATACGAACAGACATCCAACTGAGAATCCCGGGTAAGATGGACACCACCCACCGCGGAATGCACGCGCGAGCTGGCACCAGACCAATGCGTAGAATCGCACACTCGCGCGCGCGTAGATAGCGCGCCAGACCGAACAGAAGATGGAGGTGCGGTGAAACACTCGCTCACACGTCAAAAGGGAGTGTTCGGTATGGTGGCACATGGTGAAGAGGAGAATGTAGAAGATGAGAACCATGCTGGAGGACGCGCATCTTGGCAGAGGCGCACAACCTGACAAGACCGCAACACAGAGATCTACGCCGGGCAACATGGATAATACTCAAGGTGAATATATATATTACACTACCTCCTAAAATACCCCTCTACCTCCTATACCTACTATACTAGTACTACATATAAAAGCACCATAGTATATATAGTACCAAGGTACTCATATAGTATACTCACCACCCCCAGATAGTAGATATAGTAAACCCGATACTATATACACTAGCTATATGATACACTCTACCTCACATATAATATATCTATAATATACTCCCTCACCTCACCTCACTAGTAAATCTTTCAATCAAATATTATATATAATACTCATATATATTAAATATTAAAGATAATATATAAACACCATATATATATATATATGCTATAGATATATAATGACATAATCTATATAATATATATATATATATACTGATATATCATACAATCATACTATATATATACTAATACTATATATATATATATATAAATATATATATAAATATTATAATAATTCATATATATAGTATATAAATATATTATTCATAAATATTATATATATAACTATATATTATATCAACATAATATATATATATACTATATATATATATATATACTAAATAAATAAAATATACTACATATATATATATATAGATATATGTGTTTGTGCTCGCTGGTGCCCACCCACCACACCACCACCTCGCTCGCTCCGAAGCTGTGTGCTGTGTTGTGGTCCCGGGTGTGTGCGATAACGAGAACCACTAGCTGTGTCGATACGGCTGGAGGTGCGCTCGCGCTCGTATATGTGTGTGCGCGGGCACGCACTCCATCATCTCTCACTTCACTCACTCACATTTTCAAATACACGCTCAACAATAGTACCTAAAGCCACCCACAGTCACTATAAATGATGGACATAATAATAATCTAATCACTAATAATAATAAACAAACACTTCAAAATAATTTAATAATATCATACTAATAATAATAATAATTTATTACCAATAAGAAGTTCTCCCTTTCAATTCTGTTTGAATTCTATATTCCTCAAAAAACATATCTCTAATACTGAATTCTAATAATAAATAAATAAAACTACACTTATTAACTACGAAGTACATATTAATTATTCTACTCACAAAAATAATTAATATCGGCACCTTTTTTTAAAGAATGAGCGAATACGTCGATAAGGTTGAGTTGCGTCTAAGCTAGCACACCGAATTATATTATCCAACAGCACCGCATACGGCACCCACACCGCACCGACACGCACCGCACCGTACCGCAGAAGGACAAGTATTGAATTAACAGTACCGCCACAAGTCAACCCTTAGTTTGAGTGTAATATTTGTAAAAATTTTGTTGTGATTTAATGCAGAGCTTATGTTCGTGGCACACCTAACTGTATAATGAATGACATCTCAATAAATCCTCAATAAATTATAATATTATTGAAAAAATAGAATATGTTCTTAAATAATATAAAAATTATCTACTATGCTGCACTAAAACAAAAAATTCTAATTATTAGCTTGAAAAGAAATAAGAGAGCTCTCTTCTCTCTCTCTCTCTCTCTCTCTTCTCTCTCTCTCTCTCTCTCTCTCTTCTCTCTCTCTCTCTCCTCTCTCTCTCTCTCTCTCTCTCTCTCTCTCTTCTCTCTCTCTCTCTCTCTTCTCTCTCTCTCTTCTTTAAATGCAGGAGGAATTTTGAATGCGTCCACACAGAGTCCAAACGATACAGTAGTTTCATTAGATTAAAAAGTGCAGGATTCATAAATATTACAATATATATATATATTATATATATAGTATCATAATATAATATATAATTCTATACATAATCATAACTAATACAATACTAACTATAATAACATTAGTATACTATAAATAATATATAATAAATAATAAAATATATATATATATTAATTAAAATATAGAATAATATAATGACAAATAAATCGGAATAAATAAGAATCTCTTCCTCTAAAAAATATTCGGGGCGAAAAACGTAAAAAGTCGAGCAATCACTAACCTTTATTCTAGTTTGCCTCTCTAGTTTCTTACGACACAAAACTGATAAAAGCGCTCTTGGCGGCCAATGCATGGTCTTTCTTAAAGCAATGCAAGCGAAATCGAAATTTTATTAAATATAAAAATAAATTACATTAAGTGTGGTTATATAATACGTTAAGTAAGTTATGTTGAATTACGTTTGTTTACATTGGATTACCAACCCGTTTCGAAGACGAGTGAGAAATGTTCTTCGTATGACACATTCTTTTGAGAAATAGAAATAACCTGTAATACAAGTGGGGAAAAATACAAAAATTCAATTAATATACCTTTCGTGAAAAGAATCATAACTGAACTAACGGTATATATATATAATATATATATATATACTATATATATATTATAATATATATATATATATATAATCAGTATATAGTATATACACATACCTATATCTATATATATACCACTCTAACCTATTATAACCATAACTCCTAATTATATAACTATATATATATATATATATATATTTACATACTACACATATACCCAAAAATATATATATACTACTATATATATATAACCAATATTATAATATAATCATATCATATAAGTATTACTACTATATATATTAACTACTATCATATACTATCATACTAATATATATATAATATATATATATTATATAATATATAATCTACTATATACTATATATATATATATTATATTCAAACTAAAAGTAAAAATTGATGCATTTTAAAGAAGTCTGCTAGAAGCGTGAGACCGATTCTCAAAACGACCAAATATTTACGATTTATTAGCCGTTTAATTTTGACAATTAAAATCCTTACGACTACATATTAAAGCTACAGTTGGTAAAAATAGAGTCCACTTGTAACAAAATTGCATGTTGTATGACTTGGCACGCTAATCATACATGGCAATGTATTATAGTCATCGTTTGAGCTGGAAATTGGGACGGAAGGCACTCTAGTTTATACGCACTTGATCAACTGCTGAAGTTTGTTTTAAAGTCTATGCAGAACCAATATATATCTTACAAAGCACAATTTATAAGTTTATTCAACCATTTCGTTGCAGCGTATTGGCGCATGTCCTGATATATAAAATATATGGTAGAAATGTAGTCATGCGCTTCCGAGAGGATTAATATAGTAGTTATATATAAATATATATATTATATATATGATATTATAATATATATATATACTCAATATTATATATATTAGGCTTAAATCTGGGATAGTTTATATATATTACTATAATACTATAATATACTATATAATAGATTATATCAACTCACTATAACAACATATCTATATATAATTTAATAGACTCATAGTCAGTATGTGGCCTTCTTCTTCAAGATACCCTAACTCTCAAATGAGTTTCTCTGCTAGTTCTTCAGTTTCTTATCATCTATAATTTTTCTATTTGAATTACAATTCAATAAAAATTACAGTCATAAACTGCATTAATGTCGTTTAGAATAATCATTTATATCATATGCTACTCCACTCCCAGCCCTGGCCAAGATTCATAGTCACTCTGTACTACTGATGGGATGGCCACATATTGTTCCACCGAAGAGGACACATGGGCCAAACTCTACCTCCAATATCTTGACTCGCAGCTCATCTGCACTCCTACTCTTGCAAAAAACTAAAAACCTATACAATACTCTTTTATTGTGTGACGCTCTAATCCTAGCAGCTCCCTTATATTAAAACTACGTATCCATAAAAAAGGGTCGGTACAATCAGCGCCTCTTATTACACAGATGATCATCTGAAAGTCGCCAGGGCCCATACAACTAATTACTCTGATCCTTAATACTATTACTTTTACTTAAATTTCTTCAAATTACTACTACTATATACTATATTACTATTATTATACGTTTCCGGGATTATATATAATGTATTCAAATATTAAACTAATACTAACCGTACGCTACTACGTACTATATAATATACTCAATTAAACCTAATATAAATATAAAATAAACGCAGTTAGGAATCATATATCTCTCACCCCATACATATATATAGCTTAAGTATTAGATAGCCTGACATATTTGGTTGTCAACTCCAGCAAGTTGTCGGAATTTGTCCATTTTATTTAGAACTTTTTGCGTATTCGCACAGAAATTTTCTTTTTATTCCAAAGTGCTTCTTGCCAATTTCTTACTTTCTTTTTGACCCTTATTGAAAAGCGGGTGGTGTTCAACGTAGTGTATAATTTCGATAAACAACGTTGCTAGGCATTATTAATGTTCTTAATAAGTTATTTTCAGTCCTAAAACTTGTTTGTGATAGGGAATGCAATATTTAAAAGGAAAATTTTAATTTTATTCCGCTCTCAAAAAAGTATTTTGTCAAAAGCGATTTACAATGTGTTCTGAAGACCGCTTGTCTTTTAATAAAAGTAAGATATAAGTTATTATTTTACCGTTATTGAACGGCCAAATCATAAACTATACCTTCTAGCACAATTTTCATTGCCAGCTCCTCGCTAAAGGATTTCTTCTCTTAAACAGTAATACTTACTTATGATATAATAATATATATACACTATACATACATAATATATCTATATATAAATATATTATTAGTTATATAATATATTACTTATATATTATCATATATATTTAGTTATTATTATAACTATAGTATATATAATGCATTAGTCCTAATAATCCACTCGGCTTCCTAAAATACTCACATACACAATATAGCTTAACGCGTCTTCGTCGGGACACCCATGCTAAACCAGCAAGTCTCTCAAGGGCCTACTTCGTGACGCAAACAAAAATCCATTAGGTAGGTATTTAGATTGGGCTAACAAAATTATTGCACCACGTACTTCGTGGCTAACAAATCCATTAGGTTGAGAGCCTACTTGTAAAATAATGAGGTTAAATAAGTTTGGTTAGATACACACGATTTAATATATATATACCATATATATTAATTATACTTAACGTACTAATAACCGATTCAACATACCCAATACCTATTGATAACACTAAACACAATATACTAAGCCCTATCAATAAATACATACCCCCTACTCATAACACCAACTCATGATATAACACCAATAAAGCACTCCACCAAAAAATACTCAAATCGTCAGACTACACTCGACTATACTCAAGAGGTGCACTCGACTCCTTTAGATCCATAAGTCCGACTCCCGACGACGGCCCACACTACACACACGGACCACCACACACAGGGTGCAGAAGAAACCCACCCAACAGAGAAGACGATTAAGCGGGCAAGTCGTCAGCGAACAACTTAGCGAGCTCTCACTGGTGACGGATCAAAAAAATGTTCTCCGCTCTTTTGTTCCGCCCTTTTTAAAAAATGAATTTAGTGTTGGAAGAGGATCCTAATTAAGTATATAATAAAGAAACTATAATTTCTTATTCTTAAGTTTATAACTAATTTACTTTTAGTCAGAACTTTATTGTTTTTTAATAATTTCAAACTTCCAAAAAATAATCTCAATCTCCTTAAAGGTACGCATATATAATAATACATTTAAATTGATTTTATAGACTTAAATGGCCTCATTACCCTCATCTATAACTTTAATTAATTTTATATTACTATAATTAACTAGCGCCAAATATCTAAATCATTCTGTGTAAAACCCATATATATACAATACACTATATGAGTATTATATATACTAAATATTATATAGCGGATATCAAAGTAACTATATATATCACCACACAGCCAACTCACCAATAAATAGCATCAATACAATAAAGATATTAACTACTGCAAACTACCACCCGCACTAACTTATACCAAGATAAACACCTACCATATCAAAGGCACATATGATATATTATATATATATTTAATATAATCTAGTCAATATAATCATCAACCCATTACTACTACCTTATTACCCCCACTTAATATAATAGTATATATACGTATAACACTCACTATATGATAAAATTTTAACTTATCGGCAGCAACTAGATTTTTTTTAGTTTATTTCGATATTTTTGGTTTCAGCATTAATCGAAAATGACTCTTTGTTTATAATCGATACATCAAATCGATATATTCGGTCAAATATCACGATAAATAGCCTACTACATCGTACTATAATAACTATACTAGTAAATTAAGTATACCCTTATCCAATATATACCTAAACTCCTACATCATAACTAAACATACCCTCCTTAATACTACGAACTCTCCCACACAGAATACATATACAAACTAACCCAACAATATCCGCTACTCATATACTATATACGCTAAATAAAATAATCTATTATATATAT
>JABUQX010029118.1:0-29989 GCA_015478945.1 Trachelipus rathkii
CAAAGAGGAGGATGATTTTAATGCATGTTTGCAAAAATTTAGTACGTTTATGTTCAGGAATTGCCAGGCGTATTTTTTTAAGTTTTTTCTGAATTTTTGTTATTTTTTTTTTAAACAATCCAGAGTGAAAAAAATAATATATAAAAGTAAATTACATTTTATATATGCATTAAGTAAAGGTTATGTTTTTAATATTTCTAGAGGTGTGAAGCTGCTTTAGTATTAAATTTTCAATTTGATTTTAAGCATTTTCACATTCAATTTATGAAATGGTGTATTACACCTAAATTTGAAATAAAGGCGGAAGCTGAAAATCAACAGTGATGCCTATATATATATACCGTCAGATGGGGAGTTATATAGTTAATATATAATATATATATATATAATATATATTTATATATATATTATATATATATATATAATATATATATATATATAATATATAAATATAATATATATATATATATATATTATATTATATAATATATAATATATTATATATATATATATATATATATATATATATATATATAATATAAACATATATATATATATATATATATATATATATATATATATAATATATATATATACATATGGCCAGCCTCTAGAAGAGCCACAATCCATATCTCAAAAACTACTACAGCTACGGGAAAAAGGAATACATTGCTGGAATCCTGGCAAAATTTTACCGAGGAAACTGTACAAAAGAAAAAGAAAAAAAAAAAAAAAACAATATCTCGAAACTAGTAAAATCTATCAGGGAAAAGGAATACATTTTTCGAATCCTTGTAAAATTTTTTGGTTCGGAAAATGTAAAAAAAAAAAAAAAAAAAGAAATTAACAATAAAAAATAATCTATTTTTTTTGGGGGGTGCTGGGACAAAATAATATAGTAGTATATATATATATATAATAATTAAAAAAAATCATATAAATTTATTATATAATATATATATATATATATATATATATATATATCTATATATATTATCATATATATTATATATTATATATATATATATATTATATTATTTGTAAAGGTAAAAAAAAAAAGAATTAGGGGGCTCGAGCCGACGGGAACATTAGGGGGGGACGTTTTCCATTACCCCGATAGGGCAGGGGCGGAGGAACCCCGCGACACCCAAATACCAAAGAGCGGGGGTTCACGGAGACCCTCCCGGAGGGGGGAATTAGTCCTACCCCGTAGTTCCCCGAAGGCCGAGAGACCCGACATCCTGCCATCGGTTGCGGTATATCCTTGGGTATTCTTTAGTTAAAAAAAAAAGCAAAATTTAATAGAAAGTCTTTTTATTTTATCGAAACGAGTAAACCAATAAAAGGTCTCTAATAGGCCTTCTAATCATATTACTATAATTATTAACAATAATTTTTTTTATTTTTATATTTTTTTTACATTTTCCTATCCAAAATTTTACGAGGATTCCAAAAATGTATTCTTTTCGCTGTAGCTATTGTAGTTTTTGAGATATCATTTTTTTTTTTTTATTTAAAAAAACTTTTTTTTTTTTTTACATTTTCCCACTAAATTGGACCAGCATTCCACAATGTATTCCTTTTCCTGGTAGCTGTTTTAGTTTTTTTAGATATGGATTGTGGCTGTTCTAGAGGCTGTGTACTATATATATTATATTATATTCTATTATATTATAATATATATATATTATATGTAATATATATATAATATAATATATATATATATATATATATAATATATATTATATATATATATAATATATATATATATATATAATATATATTATATAGTACTATTTGGAGGGGTGATTTGTGTGAGGTTGTGTACTAGTATATATATAATATATATATATTATTATCAATTATATATATTTTATATAACTTTAAGTGTGGTCAGCATCCCGAAAAGGCAAGGCATGTAACTAAAAGACTATAACAGCTACAAGAAAATAAAATAGTATGTTTATTAATCATGCCAAACTTAAGATGCGTGAAAATTAAAAAAAATAAAAAAAATACGCTTTAAAAAATTAAAATTGTTGAAGAAATGTTGCAATAATATTACAGTTTTGACAATTCAAAGATGCGCTTAACATCCGAACTGCAAGAGGCAAAGGTGCTCAAATGTTGATTTTTTTTTTAAAAAAACTGAAACGAATACCCACTGGTAAACAATAACGATAGATAGGAGTCGGGGTTTTCTTCTCGCCTACCGGACGACGGGGGACTTCGTCGCCCTTTCTGTCTCCGTCGGCTCGAACCCCTAAAAAGGATATAGAAAAGGAAAAAATAATATTTCTCCAAAAAACGGTATTTGGCAATTTTCCTCTCGAGACCTACTCGCAGTTTCAAGGTCACTCAAGCGTGCACTATGCTATTACAATTAATATGTGAGTTTTAGTTATTAAATAAATGTTTAGAATAAAATACAATTTTTTTTTTTAAAGTTTCTCTTAGAATTTTAATTGCTTGCTTAAATCAAAAAATGTTATTTATTTTCCTGTATAATGTTATAGTTTTCTAGTTTATAACATGCCTGACTCTTCGGTGCTGGCCTATATATTAATATATTATATGATACATATATATATATATATATATATCATATATATATATATTATATATATAATACTATATATACATATATATAATATATTATATATATATATTATATCTATATAATATAATTATATATATATATATATATTACAGTTTCAAACCACTCACGGTCAGAGCCCTATTCAAGAGGGGTGTTGCGAACGGCCTCAATAAATCAAACACTAAAGCAAATTAGCGCAGATGAGCACAGACGCAGCTTTGAAGTGGGGGAGATAGAATCAGCAGGAAACACAGAAATGGAAGAGAATTCCACAGAACAGATTGTGGCAGGAGAGAAGGAAGCACCGCAGGCGAACTATGCTGGAGTACCCTACATCAACACAAACTCTATTTTGTGCAGATACAGCAACCCTAGTGATACGAGGGCGACGTAAAGGTGGGAGGTACGCGAGCGATAAGCTCCCTCGAGCACCTGCCGCTGCGTTAAACTATATAGAAAAGAATTAAAGCACCAACATCGCGCCGCAAAGATAGAGGTCAAGTGAAACTGGAAAAGTTACAGAACAGTTTAGCCTTTTGCCTTGACTCACTGCTAATCCAATAGCCGGGTGAAGCCAGAGCCCCCCCCAGATATGGGAGCAGTACTCCATACAATGGGCGGATAGGCCTTGTATAGCTTGGAGCAACTGGAAGAGAAAAAAAGTCTGCCAGTCTAAACAGAACTCCCAGCTTTCTTTGAGGCCGCCGCTGAGCAACCGTTGTATGTGAGGTTTCCAAGACATTTTTTGTTTATGTTAAGTGCAAGGATGTTTGCATTACCAACAGGAGAGACAAGAACGCGTCGAAAGAAAGTAGGAAAGTTGAAGAAGTGTCTTAGAGAGGGAGATTTGTTAGAAGTTGACGCTTTTTAAAAAGAATTGAATTTCACACAGGTTCAGACGACCCCAATCGGAATGTCTATCCAGATCTGCGAGAAAGAGAATCGGAAAGATTAAGAAGAGAGGCAAAGTTCTAGAAGTAAAAGAGGAGGCAGAATTGAAATGAGTGAAGAATGAAAGGTCGTGTCATCGGCATATGAGTGAATAGAGTTAGATGCTTGCAGGTTGAGAAATCATCTAATGAAACAGAAATAAAGTAGGCAGATAAGACAGGAACCCTGAGGAACACCAACTATTGAACAAAAAAGGAAGAAGAAGTCGCCCTCAACAACAGACGCTATTGAGCGATTTGAAAGAAACTAGACATAAGTATTAGCAAGAGAGGAAAAAACTCAAAGGAGGGGATGCTTGGAGAGCAGTGCACGCGTGCCATATTCCGGTCAAAAGCTTTGGATATATGGTCAAGCGCCACCAGGCAAGTCTCCCCGTAGTTCTAAGAGCGGAAAACCATAAATCAGTAAGATAGAAAGTATATCGCCAGTAGACCTAATGAGCGCCGAAAGCCGTACTGGCGATCGAAAGAAGTGAATGAGATTCGCAGATGATCTAAGAAATGAGAGTTGACAAGAGTTTCAAAGATCTTAGATAGAATCAAAGTAAGCCAGCTAATAGGGCGATAGTGGAAGACTCAGAGCGGCTTCGCTTTTTTCGGAATATGGTTGGGACATGTGCGTGCTTTCCAGACACTGAGGGAAATGTTAGTATTTGAGACATAGAGAAATATAGTTGAACGAGGGCGGGGATAGCAGGGAAGCACACTCCTTCAAAACTCGGGGAGGAGGAATGCATGCCGGGCCACCCGCCTTCCTAACGCTTCGTAGCTTTCAGGAGCCCATGCACCCGATCAAATTAAATCACAGGCAAAGGCATAGGACACATGAGAGGAGAAGGTGAGGAGGCATGAGGAATGCCAAATCGTCCAGGGTTGAGTTAGAGAAAATAGGAGGCCGAAGAGATTGGCCTTTTCATTGGGAGAATTAGCAACAGAACCGATCAGATCGAATAAGGGGAGGAAAGGAAGCTTTACAGAAGTTGTTGGAGATGTTTTTGCAAGAGGCCAGAAAGGATTTGTCATAGGAGAACCAAGGAGGTTAGCGCACTTTCGTTTGATGAAAGCCTCTTTGCTCGCGTCGAAGAGTAATCCCTGCAACGATTTTCTAGCTGAATGAAAATTAGCAAGCGTGTAGGAGAACGAGAATTTTTCCACTCCGATACGCGATGTCTCTAGCCTGAATGGCCAAAAGAACAAAGCACGATCGAACCATGGATTATGAGAGAGAAGATTTAGTGAGAAGAATGAGAACCTGCTCATCCCATCACGATTACAGCTCCCACCTTATTCGCAGAAGTCGAAGCGTCACCAGACGACAAAAGCAGTCATTCCCAATTATAGTTTAGCGTAAGAAAGCAACGTCAAAGGCTCCCCAAAACTCGGCCCGATCGAAGTGCAGAGAAAAAACGGCGTAGGAGCAGAGATGGAGCTGTTGGAGGAAGCTATTAAACATTAAGAGATATAACGGTTGTGAGTCAGATTGTACCAATAGGAGTCGAAGTTGGTGTAATTTATAGAGAGAAGGAACTAAGTGTGAAACGATAGGTCAAGGTTGTTCAAGAATTAAGTTTGGGACGATCCGGATGTTGTGATGGGTTTCTTTAATTAGTTTGCTTCAGATCGTTGAGAATGCTAAATGATTCGGCTTCCTCCCCGACCTAAATTAGTATGAGAGGACCCCAACCATTCAGATGTTGTGTACATTGAAATCCCCTAATAGAGGACCTCAGTATTTTGGATGAGAAAGATATAACAGTCTCGTGAGAAAAGTAGTAGTAATCAAAAAAGCATGAAAATCTGTTCTGTTGGAGAAACAGTAGCAGAAGCACAAGATTATTGTAAGTAGAAGGAAGAATGATTGTAAGCACAGAACAATCGAAAAGTTAGGAGATTCGAGATTCTCGAGCGTGTTACAGGAGTGTTTATGGTTATCTTGGCACATACTCCCACCCTTTGGAACGGAACATTATGAATAAGTTATAGTTAGATATATTGTAAACGAGTTAGAGGATGAATTCTTACGCTATCCTGTGTCTCAGACAGAGGCACAAGGTTAGGGTTAGGAGTTAAGAAGGTGGTAATTCCACCGGATGGCAGAGTTAAGAGTAAGCGCGGATTGTTTGATAGTCATAGAAAGCCCGCGTTCTGTTGAAAATCTGCCATCACAAACGCACACACAACCACGTAACAACAACATACAGACCAAATGACAGACAGAAAAAAAAAAACCGAAAGTTGAAATTAGACTTAAAATAGTTTACTCATTAAAAAACGTAAATGATTAAAAAGGCTAAACCGTATTTACAATAAATATGTAAAACCTAAAAGTTAAAAATTAGAAAGTTTAAAACACACGCATTCACACACCCTAACAGTATTTTACGAATAAAAAAAAAATTACAAATCACACAAAAAACTAAATATGTAAAAACTAAAATAATATGCAACCAAATACGTAAGTGTTGTGAAAAAAAAACCTTTTAAAATAAATAAAAAAAATAGAAACACTAAACACTAAAGGGAAAAAAATATATATATAACCTAGTACTATCAAAACTACGTATTACACAAATCTAAAAACTAACTATGACTATCTAACATAACTAAAAAGTTTCAAAAACAAAAATTAAAACTAATAACTTATCTTTTATAATTATTATAATTCTTCAAATATTAAAACCATATACTAATTAAAAACAATTAAAACAGGAGAGCACTTAATATACAAACACACTTAATGGGGAAAATAACTAAAACATTATGAACTTTAATCAACCCATTGGAGCTCCGGTACAACGCAACCTATCACCTCACAGTCCAAACACAAATAATATTACATATATATATAATATATATAATATATATATATTATATATATACTATATATTATATATATATATTATAATATATATATATATTTATACTATATATATTATATAATATAATATTATATATATATATATATATATAATCGATTTTTTCTCTAACCTAACCTAACTAACTAACCTAAATAAGTATCCTAACTGAACCTAACTTTTTATAATGACCTAATGCTTACCTACAATGAGCAATTGTTGTACTAACAATAACTTAAAGTAACTCACACTTGTATATAATACGTGTTCACCTAACTGATCCTATGAGTGTTCACTTTTAATGTTTTTAAGTATACTTCATTATGCTGTAAAATTTATATTTTAATTATTTTCACATATTTAATACTTTTACTTTTTAAGCATTAACTTTAATATATTTTAGATTTATATTCTTCTTTTTATTTGTAACCTTAACTTTATTATTTAATATTTTCTTTTAAGAAATTTTAATTTGTTTATTTTATTTGTAGCTTTTTACTATTTTATAGCTTTAATTTGGGTGAATTCTCTTTTGGTTCCCGGTTTTGTAACTTAACTAAAATTTATTGTTCACTTGTTTTAACAAACATGTTTTTTACTGAAAATTTTGTATTTTTTTAATGTTTAGTTTTTTTATTTGGCTGCAATTTTAAGTGATATACTTTAGTTTTAAAACCGTATTACATTAACTTAGTCATGTAATGTCGAGTTTGACTGATGCTGTTATGTAATTTTGTTAAGTTAACAGCTATTAAAATATTAGCATAGAAGTTGGGTATGCTTAGTCTTGATAGGTAAGATATGTTAAAACAGGGCTGATAGACTAAAGTTAGGTCAAATATGATGGTATGTTAGCTATGATTGGCATGTACAGTAATTAATCTGGGTTAAATATGTTATGTGAGAATAGTTTATACATGATATTGTCTAGTTCATATATGTTCGGTTAAAATTTTGTTAGGTAATGTTAGGTAACTGCCTTTGATAGGGTAGGGCAGGATAATGTTGGCAATTATTCATAGTTTAGCATGTTAGATTAGTTAATTAGTGTATAGTATTTTGGTAGGAAGGTGCTTTGTTAAGTCTGGACAGGTACCTGAAAGTGTAAGTATTAACGTTTTGGATATATGAATGATGGTCATAGTTAGACTAAAGCAATTGCTACAGTATGTTACATTTGTAATTGACAAGTTTGATATTTCTGGTATGTTAAGCTAAGTCTGACTGATGTTGTTAGGTTACTTTTACTTAAGGTTAAATGGTAGAATCTGGAAGATAACCTGCCTATGTCAATATGTGTCGGGCAACTTTTGTTAATTTACGCCGAGTTATATTTCATAGCGATCAGCATGCCTTAGATGTCACTTGGTATATGTGAATCCGTTATATTTGTTAGGATACGATATTATTCGTAGGTATCCATGCTGTTTTATGCGCAAGTTAGAGAATGTGATTGTTCTGTTGAACAGTATTGATATGTTGGAACTTGAGGAACGCTGGTAATTAATTCATTAGTTTAAGTATGGGTAGGATAAGAAATGTTAAGTCTATTTATATTCACAGCTTAGATATGTTATGGTAAACATCTATTTGACTGTACAGTATCTCTAAAGGTTTGACATGAATAATTTTCGTTATTCAGGGCTGGATATTTAATTTCAAATTTGGGTGTGCTAGGTAAGTGATCGTATTTGGCTATGTTGCTGTAAGTTGACGAGATAGAAACTTGAGAAATATTAGCACTTGATTCTAGTTTAGGTATGTTATAGTAAGCATGACAAGTATTTTATCAAGTTGACAAATTTTTCCAGATGGCGATAGTATCGATGGATAAGTATATAAAGATGGATGTCGAGCACGTCCATTTTTGAGCGCCAACCTGACTTTTTGGCCCTTGACCTTTTTTGACCTTGACCTTTTTTGAGGCCAAATGTACCACCCTGACCTTGACCTTTTTTGGCTCAGAATTTTTACCTGACGCTTCGACCTTTTTGCCTTCAACCTTTTTTGGCCTTCACCTTTTTTGGCCTTGATTTTTTCGACCAACCCTTTGGTCTCCATGGGTCATTTTTTGCCGCACGGAAATTTTTTTTCCCCCCCCGGGCCAGCCCTAATCTTTTTGGCAACCCTAATTTTTTGGCAACCCTAATTTTTTGGCAACCCTAATTTTTTGGCAACCTATTTTTGGCAACCCTTAAAAGGAAGGTTGCGGCCAGCGCAACCGTTGTAACGTACCCACCTAATTTTTCGAACCAAACCCTTTGCTTCCATGGGTCATTTTTTTGCCCACGTAATTTTTTGGCCACCCTTTTAGGGCTTAGCCCTATTTTTTGAGGTCTTTACCTTTTTTGTCCTTGACCCTTTCTCCAAAGCTTGCCAGATAACCATGGGTCATTTTGACCCACGTAATTTTTTTTGGCCTTCTTTAGGGCTTAGCCCTTTTTTGATGCTCTTAACTTGTTTGACCATGACTATTTCGGCCTTGACTCCACCATATCATGGTCAACTTTGGCCCACGGCTAAATTTTTGCCCCATCGTGCCATCCGTCACTATTTCGTTCCTAACTTGACGGTAATGTATGGATCTTTCTAACTTTGAACCCTACACACGACACACACCACACCGACACACACAACACACATAAAAACACCACACACAAACACACACACCACATCACACCACACACAACTTAACTTTTACTATCATACAATTCACTATGACTACTTACCCTGCCCATAGATACTTGCACTTATCATTTATCACTTACTACACACGTACAAACACACCGACCAGATCTCTTTGTCTTGCATCGGGTCAATTTTGACCCGACGTTCCACCCTAATTTTGCCATTCCTAATTTTTCGGCAACCCTAATTTTTTCGACCACCCTTTGGGTCTTGCCTTGGGACATTTGAGAACCCAAATTTTCGGCCAACCCTTTTGTATATCTACGGTAACACATTTTTGATGCCGTTCAAGGCTTGATTGCCTCAACTTTGATACCCCAACTTTGATGCCTCAACTTTAATCCTCCAGCTTTGATGCCTCACCTTTGATCCCAACTTGATGCTTCATTTATATAGCCCCAGCTGTGATACTGCTACTTGTTTTTTGCTAAACCTTGCTGACTGAATTTTAATGAAGTCATCTTTACCGGTTCATGCTTTGAGTGGTGGGGGCCCCTTTATATGGATGGTTCAATTTGATGGCATCCAATCACGTAACGACGTATCTGTGATGTCTATTAGTGTTCTAATGAAAAAAAGTATTAGATCAGTGCCTGGTGAGTGCCAGGTGAGTGCAAGTGGAGTGCAACTGAGTGCCTACGTGAGTGCCAATGATGCCAAAGTGGAGGTGCCACAATAGTGGTCCAGTGCGTGCCACATAAGTGCCCATCGTGAGTGCCACTTTTTTTTCAAGCCTTCTTCCTACCTCCCTGAAGAGCCTAGAATAGCCCAAATATGGGTGTCTACCCCTAGGTTTTAAGGTATGAGGAATCGATTTGGTGTTATATTACACAGTGCTAGGATGCTTCTTACTGTGAAGTCTATTTATTTTTTATAACACTTATCAACACGTATACAAGTATACATCTAAAGAGCCTACACATTTTGAGACAGTGACGCAAACGTTTCAGAGTCCAACGTCGCAAGTGAGCCCCCGTCGCGAAAGCACCCCGCTGCCGCGTGCGCTCCGCAGGCGCAATATTACCGCGCCGCGTGCGCCCGCACGCGCAATATTTCCGCGTTACCGCCGCCGCGTGCGTCCGCAGACGCAATATTACCGCGCGAACGAAAATAGTTGTGATATCAATGTAAACTATTCAAAGGAATTTCTTTTTTCAAATATATACAATGAGTCATTCATTTTTACTACATTTACGAAATTTTATTTAAACACATATACTTTTAACATAGCCTTAAAAGCAGTAATCATAATCAATAAGGTGTAACCGTAACACCGTAAGGGATTAGTATGCTTTTGTTTACTGCTGTTACTGCTTTAAACTCACGTGCTTTACTGCGCTTAACTCACTGCTTTATGTTTAACTCATATACTTACATACCCTTAAAGCTAGTGAAAATCAGTAAGATCAATAGAGGTGTTACCTAAAAACAAAACCCCTAAAGGGAAAAAATAAAAAAATTCTAGTATCGCTTTTGTTTTACTGTCTTACTGCTTTAACTCATGTTTTAGCTGCTTTACACTCATTTTTACTGTTTTCAACTCACATGTTTTACTCGCTTTACACTCATATATTCAATTAACATTTATCCATACCTTAAGCGTAAATCAGTAAATAATAGAGGTGTTACCTAAGGGATTAGTATGCTTTTTGTTTTAAACTGCTTTACTGCTTTAACTCACTGCTTTACTGCTTTAACTCTCTGCTTTAGCTGCTTTAACTCTCTCTTTACTGCTTTCAACTTCGTGACTTAACTGCTTAACTCACTGCTTAACTGTTTAACTCATTGCTTTACTGTTTTAACTCATCATATTTTTATTAACATTATGTTTTCTTTTATATGATTTTATGTTTTGTTTTAATATTTTATTTATTATTATTTTTTATTATTTCATATTTTATTTTGTTTTATATACTTTAAACAGTTTGCATTTGTAATGTAAAAATAAAAACACACAGAGTTTCTGTTATATAAAACATTTTTATTTTTAATAAGAATTGTACGAAATTTTATTAAAACTTTTTATATATACTATGAGTTTTAAAGGGAAGTAAAATCGCGTGTTTTTCATTTTAAAGCATTTATTACCTAATTAGAAACTATATAGTCATTGAACATACAAATTTTTAGCAATCACAATATATTACATTTTTAAAACATACATTATTTAAAAAACATATAATGAAATAAATACAATAGAGTCCACATAAATTGGAATATAAGGGTTGAACAGGGTAAGACATAGTTTTTACACAGCTTACATTATTATATTTTAAGAATAAGGTAATATACAATAATAATTCATATATATTTTAAGTTCAAAGAATCAATTATGTGAAGAGTATCGTTTTTTTGCTCTATAAACGGAAATCCAGTGTCCTGTTGAGGTGATGTGACGAGGCAATGTATTGTATGAAGCAGGTATCCTTCTCCAACCTTACAGAGTTTATTTCGTTAATAGCAACACTCCTAAAAAGCGAGGTTCGCATTTTTAAAAACTGATTTTATTTTGCCTCTTCATTCATGCTTTAAATAGTTCAAAAGTACGTTGCGTACTCTGTCAGTTTCAATGAGTTGAGGATGCTCAAGATAGACCACTAAAAACAGTGATGGGCGATGGTAGACTTGAATTCCAAAACGAGAGACTTAGTCATTAAGGGTGCCCTTCCTCAAATGTTTAAATGATAGGCATTACAAGCTGAAAGGTCTGCAGTAAAATCATAGGCGTATAAATTACTATTCTTTGCGTGTTCTTCAAGATCTATACCGTCCCACTATCATTACATAATACAGTATTGGCTATTAAGCGTAAAAAGGTCGAGTACAGAGAGACAGGTCTCCGTTGTATAACATTTCATAATCACGTCCGTGAGGAAGTCCATTAACATGTAAACTGATACCCCTAAGTCCGAAAGGTGTTAATTTATAGGGTGACTTTTTATAATTTCCTGAGTAGGCTTCATGTTCTCCACAATCCCTATTATTACTTTCTGTGGTAAATTTCCGTTCACAATGTTAGGGATATTGATGCTCGATAATCCTTGAGTGAAATTAAATATCTTGGTTTCAACTCTCTTTAATGGGTAGCTTCTTTGCTGTAGTATTCAAGAAAGCGAATTTCAAATTTCCAATGCCGCTGTGGCGTATATATTTCAATTTTTCTAAATAGAGATAAGCTCCAGCAGTTTGGAAAACAGTTTCTGGACATACAGCTGTAGCAGTAGCTCTTTTTATTTTAAGAGCAAATTTAGGATTTGACCGCGATAAAATGATTCTAGATCTTACGATGGTAGAATGAGGTCTTTCTTGAGAGAAATACGCTCATTCTAATGACCGTAAATTCATAAGTATTATTTATGACTTTAGCCCTTCATCTATATGTGCAGCTTCATCTTTGAAACTGTAAAAACCCACATGATTGGAGATGAGGATTGTTTAGCGTCGTCTGAATAATTTAACAAATGTTTTATATAGCTTCTATAAGGATAATTAGCCGCTGACGCCCCTAGGGAAGTTCCGTTAAGATAGACTTCAACCTGGGTGAAACATGTATATAGCAGGAAATTTGATTCTGTATATACTATATGGTCATCACACGAAGGAAGATCTGTAACATCCAGGTTTTGTCAAAGTTCGTTTTACATATAAGAAACACAATAGGGGATCTAAGTACTGAATTCAAAGTGCCGTGGAATATTGAAACTCTAGAGGAACATCTTGTTGGTAATTGAATGCAGGAGGGATTAATACTGATGAAAGTTTGGAACTCGTTAAAACTGCTAATTTGTGTAGGGGTTCACGGAGAAGAGATCCTTCACCTTACAACAATCAGGACTGAAAGGATGGAAGGGAAATGCATCTGGTATGTGCGAGCTCTGGCCGTATAATGACATTTTCATGAAAAACCTTACTTATATTCACACATCATCGTAGAGAAGTTATCAGTTAGTATTAAAAAGCAGAATCACATCAAACACATTTTTTTCTTTTAGAGGTTTTTTTCCGCTAGGTCTTTTTCTCTTATGCAATCTTCTTGGTCCTCGACCTTGACCTGACATTTTAGGTCTTATTTTACGCTTAACATCATCCAACCATCTCATCTGAAACATCGGCTATACGTCTTTTAATGCTGTACGAGGATTTTTCCTGCAGCAGCAATATCTTGGAACTAGTATGCAAACCTGTCTTATTTGCTTTTTTACTTATATATTTGCCCCACCTTTCCTGGAGTAAGGCCTGCACTTCTCCTGCACAGTATTTCCTTTCTGTTACTTGGCAAAAACATCCACCAAGGCCATACCACCTCTGCATTTTTGTTCCCCTGAAAACCCTTTCTTCGTCCATTATTACCAAGGAGTATCTTTCTTTCTTAATAACTATCTTTAACCCTGTGAGAGTATTGTTAAGGAATCGAAAAAATATATCTGACTAACACCTCTTATATATATTTCATTATGCTGTAATTACTGCATCTGCTTCTTTCTAATATGAACTTTGCATAACAATGCGCCGTATGTAAGGGGGAAGGGATTTCCTTCTACATCTTTATATGCACGCGTACAGAGTCAAAACTTGATCTATTCAGAGGTAGATAATAAAAACATTTTTATTTAAGAAGCACCGAAATGTTCATAAATTTACTCGGTTTGGGATACTAAACTACTTAATAAAGGAGCTTTAGTTTTACCTAACATTTTGATGATCAATTATATTTGTATATACAGTAAGCCATACTGGGTGGTTGAGCCATCTCGGATGGGTACCATGTATATGCAGTGAACCTCGTCTGCGTCGCTTTTTGTTCATGTGCCGTGTCAATTTTTTTATTGCTCCACTGATATGTAATAACTTCTCCTTCAACATAGTAGGGATATCATGAAGTATAATCCAGGCTCAAGCATGCTACTTTACGAAATATGTTTAAACCGCTGGCCATGGTGAAACGTCTGAGAAAAAACATATCACGGTCTCGCAGTTTTAACACTTACGTTTTGATCTTAAAGTATTAGTACTTTATCGTTTCATCGGTACGCGGACCATTTCAGTTTTGTATAAACACAGATCCTTCACATACATACTCATGATCAAGAGAGAACGTTTAAATGACTGAAAATAGCAGGCACCGACTTAAAATATGACCTTCGCAAAGTATATTCTTCAAAGAAGTATTCTTTTGTGCCAATCCTGGACCTAGGCAGATCACGAGTATCTTTCACCTGTAATATAGTTTCAACACATTCTACACTTTCGTGTACACAACATCCAGAATAGGATTGTGAGGTAAATTTTCTATGTCCGTATTTTATATCATTTCACATATAATCCTACTTCGTATGCCTCTCTTTCAAGATGTATAGGATTCATTAACTCAGTTGTAAAATCCGAGAGTTATTATCAGGATGTAGAATCCAGAGTGCTGAAGACGGGAGAGTTGATATAAAAGTTGATTACACTCTCATGATTGTAATGACAACCGATTATTAATTCCTTACTCACTTGCTTTTATAAAGTATTAACCTTAGCAGGGTATCCTCTCCATTTCACCAGATACTCTGTTTATTTTTCCCTTTTCCTCTCGTAGCTAATATGTTTTCAATTTTATACACATTACTTTCAGGATTGAAACCTTACTTTTTTGGTATTTCCTGTTTAATAAAATACGCACTTTTATTTTTTCACCATTTAAATCTTTCATGATAATATTAACTTTAAACTGATCACGACTGAATGGTCGATTTATGGTGCACTGTAAAGAACATTCAGTAGGTCCGAACCGGATTCATAATCCTTTTCTAAACCGCTTTCTCTGTTCGAGATAGCTCTTACATATGTCATTAACCTTATTCCTGAATTATCTTTTATTTTTGTTTTTCTTTTTCATCGTAATGGGTTTACGGCCTCTAGTTTTGACATTTCTATAAGGGTTGACTTTATAGTTCTATGGTAAAACCTGTTATAAGAATAAGCCAGGATCGTCCAGTAAATATCATAGTATTTAAAAGTATTCATTTTTAGTAAATACCTATGCAAGCGCTCTTTAATAGTACGCTGGACTCTTTCGAACTATAGGCTGCCTTGTTTACGGAAAATGTATTGTAATAGCTATACATACTCCCAGAGCATCTCCTGAAACTCTCGCCCTTGAATTCCATTCCTGAACGGTCAAAATGAATTTAGGTGTCTCCTCGTCCTCTATAATTCAAGTACAGGCGATCGGCAACTGTACGCTGATCTTTTTAATTCTTTTATTTGGCTTCAACGCACAAGTATCCTAGAGTATACGTTAATTGTAAAAAGTAATATATTGAAAGCCTTCATTATAAGAACTGTATTTTAATCATTTTCGATAAATCTAACTGCCATACCAAATGCTATCGAGCTGCGGAGATATGGTTTCCGTGTAGGATAATTTTTTTCCTTACAGTTTATTTGGTTTTTAACTCTTTTTCGCATGCTTTTTAACTCTTTTTCTCAATATTAGGATACCTTAAAGCAAACCTAGTGAAACCCGCAAAACTATTTGGCTCCCCTCAGATTGAAAGTAGCTTATCACAACCATCCTTCGCCTCCCATTTGTCTACTGACACACTGTGTAAGCGTTATACTATATTATATATATATATATATATATAATATATTAATATATATATATATAATATATATATATATATATATATATTATATTATAGTATTTATCACAAATTGATATTAGGTCCCAAGGGACTAAAGAAAAAGAAAACGATTTAAAATACACATTTATCTTATACACAATACATTACAACTAAAATAAATGTATATAGTATATATATAGTGATAATACAGTAATTACGGATTTAATCCACTAGGCCTATTATTATAGGTGTTTTTCTTATTCGTCCTCTGGTAACACGTTTAAATTTATCTGATGCGTAAGAAGTGCCTGATGGACTTTGAATCAGGTCTAGGTGTCATGGGGAATATTATCTAAGTCTGCTAATCGCCTTGTATTTAAGATTAAAGTTCTGGGAAATTAATAGTCTGGAGTTCTTGTTTGATATCATTCCACCCTTTTACAGGGCCCTTTCTGTCAGTTATCGACGTGAGAGATCAGCTATCAAATCCACAATATTTTATCCCTTCAACTATTTCATCATCAATTACGATCTGTCCTGCATTTCATTCAGAAGTAATTTGGTCTTTTAAAATTATTGATATAAGCTATTCCCGATTTACGCGCACTCTAATAGGTACAGCTCTCCTCTAGATCATTTTTAAGAATTTATCTTTCATTTCTTCAACGTTCTAATTTTACTTCATAGGAATATCTACATTATCGTTAGCGGGATACTAGGGCATGCGATGTAGTCAAGTCTTTAAAGATCTATCAATTTTTGTATGGCAACTTGGTAAAAGATGCGTTTCTCATGGATGTTTAATGCTGAATTTAATATTCTGTACACTTCTTTCTCGTAATTCGTTATCTGTTCAACTTTAGGATTATATAAGCTATGAGGTAGAGGGTGCTGAAAAGATAATGAGTCGTTCACGATATAAGGATTCTGTTGGTGCAGCTGTTGTTGCTGATGGGAAAGAGGTTGTAATGTCAAATGCATTGGGCTGTAATCTCTCGTATTATGGGGGGTGTGGAATGATGAAACTGTGATGTGTGTGGATTTTGCGCAAGGTCGCAAATAACTGACCATATTGAGGTTGTGAACTTGACTGAATTGAGGAACCTGAATTCAAGTACGCGATGCTGTCATTATTATACTGTCATTTCTCATACTCATGTATAGTGGAGAGTACAGCAACATTCTTTCATCATGGGACAAACACTTAGTATCCAGTGGAGCTATAACGGAGAAGATTTAATGTATTAAATGACACTTCCTCCTGGATGAAAGTGATCTTCTCGTAGATATTCAGATTTTTAATGTTGCGAGGGAGAGGTTTTTTAATTGAATGTTTCTATACACGGCGTAAGCTTTTACTTCTTGAGTCTGTTTAAAGAGGAACCATTTTCCTTTTATAAATTTTAAACAGACTTCACATACATACTCACGCTGGATGAATTTCTCATCCTGGCTAATTAGTTTACGTTTTTCAACGAAGGTAGATGGAATATAATATAATGTCAAGATTGAGTTCAGATGAACTAGTTCTATTACAACTAGAGCATGCATTATTCAGGTCGGAATGGTATATGCAGTTTCTTCTCATAAGGTATGAATGTTGGATACGGAGTAAACACTTCTGTACGTGTTTTTTGGGGTGAAGTCACACATCAAATAACCGTGAGGGATCGAAGTAACCTCTTTATATACTTTTAAGAGAACTCTTTCCTTTGAAGTGGAAACATCTGAGTTGCCAGTACATTAATTTGACTCATGTCTCTTCTCTGTCCAAACAACAGTAAATACTGTGTGTTTAAAGAAACACTTCGCATATGCTTTCTTTGATGAAAAATATTCTGGGTTATGAAAAACACCGAGATATTTAGATGGTGAGAATAAACGTGAACGCTTCTGCTATTTCCAAATTCAATTTATGCATTAAATCATCTAATACAATAATTTTGTGACCATGTATATTATCCAACGATCTAATATCGTATACGCCTTCATGAAAATGAATCACATCTTTATATTCTTTAAACATTTTTTTCCTGATAAACATTATAACACCGATATTATTTTTACACGGGTTTTGTTCAAAATCTCATTCCTTTAAAATATTATCATAGAAGGTTTTACCACTCATCCTTGTACGGCCCAGCTACAAGACCGTAGCGCGACTTCGACGTAAAATTACTCCACATCCATACTCGTTAAGTGAATAATAATTAAATAATGAGATTAATTAAAGCTTTAAAGCAGAATTTTACTGTTTTTAATAAATTTCGTACAATTTTATTAAAATAAAGTGTTTATATAACAAACTCGTGTGGTTTTTATTTTTTACATTACAAATTAAAAATAAAAAAAGTATTAAAACAAAAATAAAAATAGAAATAATAAATAAAAAGTAATAAATAAAAAAGTATTAAAAAATAAAAAATATAAAAGAAAACATAATGTTAATAAATATATGAGTTAAAACAGTAAAGCAATGAGTTAAAACGTAAATCAGTGAGTTAAAGCAGTAAAGCAGAGGGTCTAAAGCAGTAAAAGCAGAGAGTTTAAAGCGAGTAAGCCAGAAGACGTTTAAAGCGAGTAAAGCAGTGAATTTAAAGCAGTAAAGGCATGTAAAAACAAAAGCATAACAATCTGTAGGTAACACCTCTATTGATTTTCTGATTTTTACTGCTTTAAGGTATGTAATGTTAATAAATATATGAGTTAAAGCAGTAAATCATGTGAGTTAAAGCAGTAAAACATGAGTTAAAGCAGTAAAACATGAGTTAAAGCAGTAAAGCAGTAAAAACAAAAGCATACTAATCCTAGGTGTTAGGTAACACCTCTTTTGATTTACTGATCTTACTGCTTTAAAGTTGTTACTGTTATGATTAAAGCAGTAAAGCAGTGAGTTCAAGCAGTAAAGCAAGTGAGTTTAAAAGCAGTAAAGCAGTAAAACAAAAGCATACTAATCCCTTAGGTGTTAGGTAACACTTTAATTGATTTACTGATTTACTGCTTCTGGGTATGTAAAAACATATGTGTTTAATATAAGATTTCGTACATTGTAGTAAAAATGAATGACTCCTAGTTATATTCTGAAAAGAAATTCTTTGAATGGTTTACATTGATATCATATTTGTTCGTTCGCCGCCGTAAATATTGCGTCTGCGGACGCAAGCGGGCGGCGGTTAACGCGGAAATATTCGCGCCGGTTGCGGGCGCAAGCGCGGGTGGGGTAATATGGCGCCTTGCGGGCGCACGCGCCGGCGGCAATATTGCGTCTGCGGACGCACACGCGGCGGGCGGTTTCGCGACCGGGGGCTTTCAACACGGTCTGCGACGTGGACTCTGAAACGTTTGCGGCCACTGTCTCAAATGTGTAGCTCTTTAGATATATATTCTATCGTGTTGATAAGTGTTATAGAAAATACTAACTCATAGTAGGAAGCATCCTAGCAATTGTAATATACACCCCATTCGATTCCTCATACGTTATAACCTAGGTAACACCATATTAAGGGCTCTTCTAGGCTCAGGGGAGCCTAGAAAAGGCTTGAAAAAAGTGGCACGCGCCTTCAGTTGGCACTATGTGGCACTTACACTTGGCCACTATGGGCACTCACTTGGCACTCATTGGCACTCACTTGGCACTCCATTGGCACTCACTTGGCACTCACTTGGGCATCTACCAGGCACTCATAGAATATCTAGAAACTAATAGAACATTCACTAGATACTCCTTAGGTGTTGGGGAGCCATCCAAACTGAACCATCAATATAGGCACCATCAAGAATGAACGCTAAAGATACGTCATCAAACGATGAGTTCATCAAATGTTGAGCCATCAACAAAGGTGAGGTATCAAAGCTGAGGCAATTAAAGTTGAGGCATGCAAAGTTGGGGTATCAAAGTTCGAGGCATCCAAAGCTCGAGCGCATTATAAGTTGAGGCTCAAAGTTGGGGTAGTCAAAGTTGACGGCATCAAAGCTGAGGCATCATAAATTGTCACCGTAGACATACAGAAAGGTTGGCCGGAAGAAAATTTGGGTTCTCCGAAAAATGTCCCATGGAAGACAAAGGCGTTGGTCGAAAAAATGTAGGGCTGTGCCCGGAAAATTAGGGATGGCCAAAAATTTGGGTGGTCAAAATTGACCATGGAAGACCAAAGGGATTGGGTCGTGTGTTTGTACGTGTGTATAAGTGTAAAATGTAGTGGCAAGTATCTATGGGCGAGTGTAAGTGTCATAGTGAGTGTCTTGTATAGTGTAAGTGTGTGTGTGTGTTGTGTGTGTGCTGTGTGTGTTGTGTGTGTGTGTGTGTGTGTGTGTGTGCGTGTGTGGTGTGTGTGTGTGTTCAGGTTGTTCAAGTTTAGGATAGATCCATTCACATACGTTCAAGTTAGGACGAAATAATGTGACGGGTTGCCACGAGTGGGCAAAAATAGCGTGGGGCCATAAAATTGACCCATGATTATGCTGGCAAGGTCAGCCGAAAATATCATGGGTCAACAAGTTAAGACATCAAAAAAAGGGCTAAGGCCGCTAAAGGAAGGGCCAAAAAATTACCGTGGGTCAAAATTAACCCATGGTATCTGGCAAGCTTTGGAGAAAAGGTCAAGGACTAGAAAGGTAAAGACATCAAAAAATAGGGCTAAGCCCCTAAAGGGTGGCCAAAAATTACCGTGGGCAAAAAATGACCCATGGAAGACCAAAGGGTTGGTCGAAAAAATTAGGGTGTGGTATGTACAACGGTTGCTGACGCAACCGTTTGGCGCAACCCTTCTTCGAAGGGTTGCCAAAAATTAGGGTTGCCAAAAAATTAGGGTTGCCAAAAATTTAGGGTTGCCAAAAAATTAGGGTTGCCAAAAAATTAGGGTGGCCGAAAAAATTACCGTGGGCCAAAAATGACCCATGGAAGACCAAAGGGTGAAGGCCAAAAAAGGTCAAGGTCAGGTAAAAATTCGAGCTCAAAAAAGGTCAAGGTCAGGTAAAAATTCGAGCTCAAAAAAGGTCAAGGTCAAAAAAGGTCAAGGGCCAAAAAGGTCAGGGTGGTACAAAAATGGACCGTGCTCCGAAATCCATCTTATACTACTGATATTGTTAGGTACGGAGATGTTCAGTTAAGTTTTGTCAGGTTAGGTTAGGTTAGGTACCAACGGTAGGTAGTAAACTTTGCTTATGTTAGCACTTATTCGAAGTTCAGTGGGATAGATAGACTACGCTATGTAAAATTTTGGTAATTTTGCTAGATTTTACTTTTAGCAATTATTAATATGAATTAAAAGTAGGGCTAGCTTAAATTTTTGTCGGATAATGTTAGGTTAGTTACCACTGATAGGTAGGGAAGGTTGTTATTGCTAGCATGTACTCATAGTTTAATAGGTTAGATAGTTTAGGTTATGTAAAGTTTTGATAGATTTTGCGATGTTAGTAGCTATTGACGTGATAGAAAGGGAGGGTTTGGTTAAGGTGTGTTAGATATTACTATGTTAGCAGGCACTAATATGAAAGAAAAAGTTGATTAATATTATGCTTTGTTGGGTAATGTTAGGTTTGTCACCAATACTAGACTGAGTACTTTGCCAATGTTAACATTTTGTTCTAGGTTCAGTGTTAAATATGATATGATAGTTTAACTTTTGATAAATTACACTGAGAGTTATGTTAGATGTTACTATGTTAGCAGCTAAAGGTGTGATGGAAAAAGTAGAGTTAAGTTAAATTTTGTTATCTTGTGTTAAGTTTTGTAGTAGGACTAGGATAGATTTTGCTATGTTAGCTGCTAATGAAAAAAAAGAAAAAGTCTGAGGTTCTGTAGAGGCTTAGTTTGGTGAGGTATTTTTATGTTAACAATATTTAACAGGTTAAAATGCAAAATAAATGAAGTTAGTTTGACATATGTTGTTAGGTAATATATGTTAGGTTAAGTTTTGCTAAGTAACATTAGGAAAACTACCTTTGTAAGTTAGGGTATAATCAGTTAGTTTCAGAGATTGTGGGGAGGCTAAGTTAGGTCAGGTATTGTTATGTTAGCAGTAATTGATAGGTTAAAAGGCCTAATAAGTGTTGTTAGTTTGGCATATGTTGTTGGGTAATGTATGTTAGGTTAGGTTTTGATAAGTAATAATAGCAACACTACCTTTGTTAATTAAGGAATAGGTTAGATCAGTTAGGTTTAACAAAATACTTAAGTTAGAGATTGAGTATTAACGCGAAAATTTCGTTGAGATGGTGAAAATTTTTAAGATATTTTCTGGTCCTAACGAATGTTTCTGAAGATTTCTGATTGCAGAATAAGTCCAAGAAAAAACTATAAGAATGAAGAGCCGCTGTATATACAGCTTCTTCCCCAAAACATGCGCAGATGTCCAAACGTAGCACAGCGCTCGTTTGCTCAGTGTACACTTGTGCCTTGTTCCGTTAATTGATATCTAGATTTAGATTATTCTAGTAACAGTGCTTTAGGAAATACTTTAAAGTTTTTGAATAGATCAGGTTAAGATAATTTTAGCATTTGTTATGCATTGGTATGTAAACATAGTTTATATATATATTATATATAATTTATTATATATATATATATATATGTATAATATAATATATATATATATATATATATATAGGTATTATATATATATATAGTATATATATATATATATATATATCATATCATATATATATATTATCATATATATGCACCAAGCAGAATGAAAGGTGCTTCGTAATGTTTCGAAAATGGGCTGAGCTTCAAAAGTGATAAACCTAAAAGTATTTCCTGTTGGTTATTGCTATTTTCTGAAAGTGTTAGACCTTGCACAATTGATGTCCCTGTTATGTCACGACTTTCGCTACCAAAGGAAACATTCCGCTTAATTCTGATACTTTTTTCTTTAATTGAACATTAAGAAGTATGTTAGTTGTGAAATAGTCTTCATTGAGTGAATATTGCCTACAATACATACAAAGGTGTCATCATGAGACTTATCGAATATATTCACCATTGGTGGATTACTTTAAAACCCTAGTGTATGTGTTCTATCTCTATATCAGAATTTTCTTCTCGATTCCTATGTGAACTTCCAGATCCTTATAAAAAAATATCGTATATGCCTCATATAACGACCAGGGTCATAGGATACGTATATCGGCTTCTGTGGAACAAGGAAATGGGACTACAAAGTTTGATGTAATAATAAAGTATGCTAAAATGAAGCCAAGGGCATATAGAGAAAATAATCTGGAACCAGCATTAGTGAAAAAATATTTGTCGTTAATGTAATACGTTTAAAACTGAAAATACCAACACATGTCCATTATCAAATTGCAGCAAAGGTTCGAGCATTAGCAGATCATAATCTTGATGAACGTGAAAATACATGTTTTTTATATTCATATTAACAACTATCAATCATATTATAAGCAAAGAGGATGTGTCAATGCCAGCTGGTCCTAACCAAAATGAACTTGGGTGGAAATAAGCTTTTTTATTAATATTATTTAATGCTTGTGTATATAGTAGAAACTATATTAACATCCAAGATATTGTTAGCAAATTTCTCTGAAACGTTTTAAGGTTTCCATAGCCAAAGTAGCATATTATTTTTTTATGATTATAAACATTGTGAGTTTTGCGATACCAAAAACTGAGGTTTTAAAATTTATTTGAACAATTGGTCACGGAACGACGCTGGGAAGACGCAGGATGGGTTGATGTGCGCTACTGCTTTGCTGCTTTAGGTCAATAAAATGAATATCTTTTTAGCTAACATAAAAAAATAACAAAAAACAGAAAATAAACTATTAAGAGAAAAAAAATTTTTTAAAAAACAAAAATTTTTTTTTTTTTTTTTTTTTTTTTTTTTTTAAACGTTGAAAGAAGCATGTATAAAATTAGTAAAAAAACTTTTAATACAAATCATAATTGTAATTTAAACAAATAATAAAGCATACAAACAATATAAATTAAAGTTTATTTAGAGGGAAATTTATAAATAAAAAGCTAACACTGGAAAAGAAAACGGGATATTTAGACACGTGTCACGCGTGGTTTGTCACTTTCGCAAATGATAGAAGACGTAGTTAATATGATGAAAATAAATTTAAAATCTAATATATATATAAAGATCATACAATACTTGATATGTTAACACTGCCTTTTCAGAAACGGATTAAATAATATTAATAGAACAGGATCAGTTATGTAAACACTTATTATATAAAGATTGGAGTTATTTTAAGTTGGTAAGAATGGTAATTTAGTTCAAACGATTATTACTTTGTATAGAAAAAGAGTAGGGTCATATTAAAGTTAGGTTGAGTCGTTAGTTATGCCTTAGGTGGTTACGTCTTAGATTGTAGGTTGAGGTTAGGTTTATGAAAAGGAAAGATCGAGAAAGAATGAGAGAGGTAAGCAGAGAGAGGTGCAAGGGAGGTTAAGTTAGATGAAAGAAAAGAAAGAAGAAAGAGAGAAATGAGTCATATATGTAGAGAAAGAGAAAGATAGAAATTCAACCGTCGTTATAATTAAAACAAGCATAGAGCCTATATAAAGTGATTTGACGATGGTTTCAAGGGAGAGAGTGTTTTTTGCTTAAGTCAACTCTTACTGCTTGGTTGGCAAAAATCTTATTTACAATTCGAAATTTTGCAAGTGTAAAATTTTATACTAGTGGTTAATTCAGTTTAGAAATCATAGTCTGGAGAGCTACAGAATTTTACTTCAATTCTTTTGGAAATATTTTTATGATAAATACATATGTTTAATTACATATTATATAAGCAATAATTAAATTTTAATAAGTTCTTATGAATGGTGAAGCTGCGTTTCGCGAAATCGTTGAGGAAAATGTAGGAAAAATTTTAAAAATTTTATTCGCGCCAGGTAGCAAGGTACTGAAAACTGCCCTATCTACTAATTTTTTCTTTTCGTGATGAGTGGTGTTAACTGTAAATGGCTGTTTATCTAGTCCCCACCCCACCTTGCAGCGATGCCATGAAAATTGGTGAGTATGATAAAATATAAATGAAATTATATGTAAGAAGCCCTAGTTTATATATGCCCGCCGCTTGTAATCATTATTCTACGAAATCAGTTATGGATGAAACCGCACTTTTTGGGGAGCTGTCTCGATTTGTTGAGTCCTTCGGCATTGCTGATAATATTCTTGGAATTCTTGGATGTCCGCTTTCGCGTTCAGCTTTGCCGGTGCTGTTAACCCTAAAGAATGTTTCTACTTTTTGAATAATCTCCTTTTTCTTCTGGAGCTACACCCATTTTTGTGTGTGTCTCAATAAACAGCCCGTAGGCGTCTTGACACTAAAAATATCAGATTTATCAGTATCCTTAGCGTGATGATCGCCGCCACACACCAGTCACATGCTATACTAAATATGGCTTATTTTCTAATTATCCTACTTCCTGCTCCAGCTCCAACTCGATGCTCATGCTTCGAATGTAGTTAATTACTATTTATTATTTTTTCTCTATTATTTGTGTCTTAAAATTTGATCTTTGTTATATAACTTGCATTCCAAAATGGGAGATCGATGTACATGACCTCCTAGAGGGCTGGAGAACATCCAATATTTTGGTATTTAATTGCCACCTTTTCACTACCCTAACGTGTAAATGGATATATATTATCTTGTGTATATATTATATATATATTAGTATATATGTATATAATATATATATATATATTATATATTATTATATAGTATATTATACTATATATAGTTATATATTATACTATATTTTTTTTATATATATTAGTTCTGTTGAAGGATTGAAGACATGACACTTTTTCTCAAAAAAGTATAGACGTGGGTAATCGGTCTGACTTGGTATATTGTTCTATGTATGTGATAAGCTCGATACCGACGAGTTTTTCAAGTCTCTAGGATGAATATAGGGGGTGGCTCCCCCCGAGAGTGAAACGCTTTCCGCTGCTCTTTACCGCCCTTTGTTGCGGCTTCCGAGCGAGCGAAGATTTAGCCTCAAGGTTCCCATTCAGCGTGTTGACTTCAATAGACGAGATTACGTTCCCCTGCGTGCAGCCCCCTAAAATTTAAATTTGCCTCCGTCAGCAAAGGCCGTGACATTATTGGATGCAAAGATCGATTTCCCGACCAGGGAATCGATATTCTGAGTTCAGAAAAAAAACGATTCCTTGCAAGGCAATCGATTTTTTACGCATCGACTTCTTCGAGGTCCGGCGATCCGACTCCCGACTCCAGTTCCGCCTCCGAATGCGAAGCCAGCCTTTTGACTTCGACTCCGACTCCTCTTCTGCCAGTACGAACGACTCTGGGTTCAGCCTCTGAAGTTTTTTTTTCTTTATTGATTATTATTGATTATTATTATTTTATTATTATATTTATTATTTTATATTATTTTTATTATTTATTATTATTATTTATTATTATTATATATGATTTTGTATTAATTATTAAATTGATTTTTGAGGATCCGGCTCTCAGCTTACTCCTATGGCTCGATATATCTCTTTACGATGGGTAGAGTTATCGTATCGGTCTAAAAATTGGAGGGGGGTTAGATGGTGAAGCGTAACCTCGTCGTATACGACATGGTTATGCAGTCCCCTGGGTTCCTCACAAAAGGGGGCTAACACACGTGAAAGGAATTGTCTATCCTTATGGAGAAAAATTATGGTAGAGGAGAGGATCGTAACTTAAGCTTTAGAATCGAAAAGTTTCTGAAATATGGGGAGTTGGCTCCCGGCACCGACGTGCTGGAGCCAGGGTGCGGTGCTGAGTTAATAAACATTTATGTCAAAAATTCAATTATTGTTGTATTTATGTAGGTTATCGAACCTGTAGATTCGTCGAATTATTAATGGTTTATAAGTCCGATATTAGTATGTTGTCATAAAGACCCCCCCATGGGGGGATAGTTAGTGGGTCCCGTGACTAGAAAAAGAGCACAGAGTGCAAAACAGAGGCCGAAGGTAGGAAAGAGTAGAAGTATGAAGCGAAGATATTAAGGGATATGGAAAGAATTGGAGAAGGAGTCTGGTACTCAGAGGAGTAGGAGTTGACATTTGCACCGGTGCTGGCTCCGTTGCGGTGCCGAGTTTTATTAAATATTTCGGTAATGATACAATTACTTCAACATAAAGTATGTTATTAGGTGCTGTATTACCGAAATAAAGGTTTCAGAACCATAAAAAAAATAATATAATAAAAAATACTAATAGATAATAAATAAATCTTATTCTTTTTATTGTTATATAACTTTTACAATTTTACGTTTACATTACATAAATTAAACCAGTAAATCAGTAAATCAAGACATCCCTCCCCTCCCATTCGTGTCTATTGATCTATTGAGTCTAGTCATGATCTATTGAATTCAAGTCATTATTTTTTTACTAAAATTTGTCAAATCATCCCTCTCAACCATATAACTATTAAATCAGTAAGATCAGTCAAATCAATGCCCTCCTCAACCCCTTCCGTGCATCTATTGATATTGGATCTATTTTGATCTCACTTGATCTTATTTGAGTTCAAGTTCATATTTTTACTTTAAAATTGTAATGTTTTTACAGTTACCTCTAAATCAGTACAATTCAGTAAATCAACACCAACATCCAACCACCCTCCTGTTCATACGCTGATCTATTTGATCTATCTGCTAGTTTGATCTATTGCATCTTTAGATTTCCAGTCAATATTTTTTTTCGTAATAAATTTGTCATGTAATTTCAAAACAAGAACTTCACCAGTAAATTCAGTAAATTCAAACCACATGCCAACGCACCTTCCATGTTCCATCCGTGGATCTAGATTGATCTATTGATCAGGTCATATTTTTACTAAAATTATCATGTTTTAATACCCTAAATCAGTTATCTTTAAGTACCTGTAGCCATGCCAGCACTGCCCACATCAATTCCGTATGATATTACTTGATCTATTGATTTCAAGTTCACATTTCGAGTATTCATTGTTGGACTAACACATTAACATACAATAACAAATTCTTTAACACCGTTAATTCAACGAGATATATGCTAACGTAACAAACGTTTTACACTTAATAAAGTCTTACTGTAAGCATCATTCTTAACTAATGAATATATGATGGCACAACAACGACAAACCTGACCAGCTTAAACATTGGAATTAATTAAACTCGTTAACGTTACAAAGTTCCCCCTTAAGCAGACAACGCGTGGAAAGGTAGTGCTGAACTAGGATCTAGCACAGCCTCGGAAAGGGACTGAGCCTGATTCGGCGGGGGGGTGCAAGGCATTATCTCTACCATAAGCAATGTTATTTTATGGTGTAACATGTCGGGGTGAATGAGTCATTAAGTCGTATGAAATTATATGCAAAAGCAGCGGTTGGTAATTTCATACGTGATCAGAGGTGGAGTACTACTCTAACGTACATAATGGTTGGTCCACAATCAATCTTAAATGGCTAAACATAAACAGTAAGCCGTATATGAATCCTAAGGGTAGCCAATAACTCAAGTACAATAACCAACTGTCACTTACACAACGAATTATACTGTTATGAAGTTAAACAAAGTTCCAGCAGCTTTAAACATCAGTATAAATATAACTAACATTGTGCATTGCAAAAACGTAACCCTAGCTCCATCAAGTTCATCAAGCATGTGTTTCATACCATTTTAAGTGAATCTTACATTGGACTCCAGTAAGCATTGATCACAGAGAGTGCTTATCATACTTGCTCCGATTTATCACCAACCAATATGATATCATACCTTAATGTAATCTCTTATGTATATTCATAGTAATATTGTAACAAAATTTACCCATAACCATTACCTAGTACTAAGTTCCTATCGCTTAAAGCTTTCGCAGTATGCAACGTTGGTTTTATTCTGCAAACCATAAAGATATTGGGACATTGTTTACTCGCACAACTACATTAAAAATAAGTTTTTTGAATTTTAAAATGTACTCTAGCACTAAAGCGTAATAGTTTCTGATTTTAAAGCAACGTAAACCAGTAAATTCAACCTTGTCAACCCCATCCCCACCCTCTTCCTCCATGACCTATTTTAATCTATTGATTCATATTGATTGCATGTCACATATCGAGTAATTATTTAGGATAAACATAGTTTACAAAAATACAGTTCCTTTCATATACTACCCAAAGAACTATATGCTAAGTAACATTAGTTTTTACGTAATAAAGCTAACATATTAACTTACTGAACATTAAGAATATAAATGGTTCAGACGACAAAATGCCTAACACCACCTTACGCCCGAATACAAATACTCACATTAGCACGCCCAGAATACTCCCAAATAACTGAACAACAGATAAAGTACCTAGCACAGCGTACCAAACGTAACTATTCCCTCTTTTTCAAGAATATCTTTAACGCATCCAATGTTAGATCTCTCTCTACCTATCGATTAAATGCGTCGCGCATTTCGAGCTACTCATTTTTCGGATTAAACACTAGCCACAAGAATGAGTTCTTTACTATACTCCGTCAGCGAAATATTGCTTAACATAACAAATGCTCTCTCTCATTGAATTAGAAGCCTTACTCGAGCCCCGGATCATTGAACTACAGAAACTATGCTACAACCGACAAACCTCACACACACGTCACGCACCGATGATAGAACTGTTAACATTGAAACAACAGGTTCCACTACTTAATACACCAGTGATTAGTTAACACATGGCATCACAAAACTTAAGCTATTCATACTTTTTTCCCTAAAGCATTCTAACATATTAACGTCAGAATTTTACATTGACCAGTAATATTAACGAAAAATTAATCAAACCTTGTTAATTATCATACAGACCAACGAATAACTGCTAAATATAACTAAAGATTTTATCACAGTAAAAAGATAAATGAATAAGTTCTTTAAAAAAATAAAATGTCATTAGTAAATTGTACATAGTTACTGAAATTATTACAAGCAGTAAATCGGTTAATCCAACCCATCACCCGTCACCCCCTCCGTATCTAACTCCCGTTAAAATAGCAAAACACTACGTATTATTATGATCCTGAGGTGATATTGAAATCCCATCATGCTTGACTTCTTGAATGTCACTAAATTCTGCCGTGACGATTTTATATCATTACTCGAAATATCGTGCTTCTGAATAAGATTAGACTGCTCTTGAGAATCAACTTTACTGTTCTCTAATAGAGTGGGAGTAGTTAATAGGTTCTTTGAAGGAGTTCCTGGAACTGATTCACCACAACAGGAAGACCATTCTTCAACATCATCACTTCCAGAACTAAATCCTTCTCTTTTAGGAGAA
>JABUQX010029119.1:0-2500 GCA_015478945.1 Trachelipus rathkii
GTTACTTCAGTTCAGATTTATCGGAAGGGTATGGGTGTTTAGCCGTTTCGCATTTATCGTGAAACGCTTTCAATCTGCGTGCGCCACTTCAGTATATATATATATATATATATATATATATATATATATTTATATATATATATATATATATATATATATATATATATATATATATATATATATATATATATATATATATATATATATAAAATTAATATATATATATATTTATATATATATATATATATTTATATATATATATATATATATATATATATATATATATATATATATTTATATAAAAAATACTCATATAATAAATATATATATAACTATATATATATATACATATAAACAAAAAATAATATATATAAATATATATATATATATATATATATATATATATATATATATATATATATATATATATATATATATATATATATATATATATATATATATATATATATTTATATATATATATATATATATATATATATATATATATATATCTAATAAAAACTCAACAATTTACTATTTATTATTTATCAAAAGTTATAAGATTTCAATAAGCGATATCAATTAAATCTTAAATTCGAAAATATTTAAGAAAAAAAAAAGTTTAACGATGAAAATTATCAGGAAAAAAAAAATCCAAGTTTTCAATTAACTTTTCCAAAATAATTGAAAAAATTTCATACAAAAAAAAAAATTGAAACTCATTTCACTTAAAACAGAAATGCAAAACGGTCTTCTTCCTATTTGAATAATGAACTTAATAAAGAAACTTTGACAAGTCTGTCTAGATCAAATTTGTTAAATTATAAAAGAAAATCTCGATAAAGAAGAAGCGAAATTGAACTTAAGACGAAAAGATGAGTTGCCATTTTGAACAGATGACCACAAACCAACCTTTCCCTCGTTACTTTATTAAAAAAAATTTCTCAACTAATTTATCTATCTATCTATCTATCTATCTATCTATCTATCTATCTATCTATCTATCTATCTATCTATCTATCTATCTATCTATCTATCTATCTATCTATCTATCTATCTATCTATCTATCTATCTATCTATCTATCTATCTATCTATCTATCTATCTATCTATCTATCTATCTATCTATCTTTCTATCTATCTATCTATCTATCTATCTATCTATCTATCTATCTATCTATCTATCTATCTATCTATCTATCTATCTATCTATCTATTCACTCTCCTTACGTTGATATTTGTTTGTAAGTACAGCGTGTATCTTATATACTTTCTACTCGTTGGTATTAAACCCACGTAACCTAAATTTTCTAAGCCAGCAATTTTCACTAAAAGTTATTTATTTATGATGACTAAGTTAAAAAAGTAAAAAATAAAAAAGAAGAGAGAAACAGAGTCTGGCGAAAAAACTTCGGTAATAATTCAAGTTTGGGTAATAAAATTGATCTTTTACTTTGCCAAGAAGTTTAAGATCTACAAATGAGACTTTTTCCTTTTTTCAAACTTCCCCCTCTCCCAAAGAAAAGAAAAAGAAGAAAGAAAAAACTTCCTGAAAAGTTTTTCGGTTAACTTCACTTCTCAAATTGTTTTGAATACCCGGGTCTGGAATCTGCATAGAAATGAACGTGGGAGAAGCGAGCTAAAAATAAACTTCCAAATATCAAAGTTGAAAACCAGCGCCCGTGCGCAGTAGGAAAAGTTACTAAATAGAATTTTATCCAGAGGAATGTCAATTTTGTAAGAAACATTTATTATTTTAATTACTTTTATTAAAGAAATTAATTAAAAAAGAAAATATACAAAAAATTAGAAGATATTTAAATATAATTTTATTAAAGAAAGTATTTTTTTTACTTTTAAATTTTTTTCAGAAATGTGAATGACCCCTTTGTCAAAAACTAGAACAAACTTTAAACTCCAATAAGATGAAACGGTATAGAAGCTACATAACACAAAAGAGAATAAAAATTTTGCTTCAAAATCATTTCTCAAAGACTTACATAATAAAAAACTAAAAAATAACCTAAACATCGCTAAAAAAAATTCTTTGAAAATGACTAAAAGCATGAAAATAGAAAAAAAAGTAAACATTTACAAGGGAAAATTTTGATAAGGTTTCAATAGATGAAAAAAATATATATTTTCCTTATATGGAGAATATTTTTGGAAACTATTTTTAATGCCTAAGATGCGAACAATAAAACAGGTTATCAAATCGGTTGGAAACTTACAATAGAAAGGGAAAGAGAGAGAGAGAGAGAGAGAGAGAGAAGAGAGAGAGAGAGAGAGAGAGAAGAGAGAGAGAGAGAGAGAGAAGAGAGAGAGAGAGATAAAATCCGAAATTTGAGTAATAAATTATTTAATTTTACCGAAAATTGAATAAGATAATAAATACAAAATATACAACCAAAAGTTAAACAAATATATAAGGAAATGACCAAAGGAGGATTTAAATATACAGATTTACTAGAATAAATAAAAAATAAGTTAAAAAACAAAA
>JABUQX010029119.1:7500-17369 GCA_015478945.1 Trachelipus rathkii
GAAAATTGTCATGATAATGTCAGTTGCTAGGCATATATACTTTTATCTCTGAATGATTACTACATACTATTAAACAATTTTTCATGTTAGATGTACCTCATATCATTACTGTTATATAAATATATTAATATCTATATATATATATATATATATATTAAATATATATAATACTATATATTAATATATATAACTATATAATATTATATAATATATAATTAATAATATTACATTAATCATATATTAATTATATAATTAATTATATTATATAATATATTATATATTAAATAATATATTATAATTATAATATTATATATTAATTAAATATATATATACTTATAATTAATATATATATATATATAAATTAATTAATATATAATTATATCTTAAATAATTATCTTACACAATAAAATAAACTTAAAAATATCCACAGGAAGAGCCCTTTCACCTACTAAAGTCAGTATTGTCCAGTCAGTCTTAATAAATTAAAAGAGTATACCAGAGCAAGCTGGCAATTCTGCAATGGAACTAACTTCACCACTGAAAATCACTCATTTCTCTAGTAAGGTCAGCAACGGTATTTGAGATGCCAATCCTCGAGTTTAAATAATAACTTATACTCAAGTTAGTAGGTTATATCGAGTCACCCTTTTCACAGTAGACAACTAGCATCATTTCTCGGAGCGATATTATGAGGGACCATCATGAAATTTGACACCGCGACTACCGCTAGAGAGCCGTCCAAGACGGAGACTTGTAGCCTTGCAATGGAAGACGGCCATAAGTATTATCCTGCACACGATCGACTGATGAGAGCGATGTACCCAGATGAGCATTAAAGATCGATCAAATTGAAAAAAACTTTTAGAATTGTCTCCTATCATAACTAGGCATAACTGGAACCCTCTCGGTCCTCTGCTCAAAAGCCATATCATGTTCGATAGACACCTTAATAACCAATTATAAGTATAGCGAAGAAAGATTTCATTCTAAAAGTTAAATATAAATTATGACTTAGCGAATATAGAACTAATTAAAACAAGTATTACTATCTATAAATTCAAATTATATAATTATTTTTATCTTTAAAATTATCGATTATATTTATAATTAATATTCAATTTAGATAGATAACTTTAACTAATTAAATTTTCTTTTATTTATTGCTTCTCTATGACCGTATCACAAAATATCATTACCTTATATATACTTTTCTTAATTATACAATTTTATCTTAACAAAAATAACTAATATATCACTTTAAAATTAAGTAGTAATTTAATATATTTGTTTAAAATAAAGGCTGTAAGACAGGAGGGTCAGGGGGTTCAAAAAACTCTCCAAATTAAATTTATAGCGAGATAAAATTAATGAGAATATTCGTCTCCTCACAGTCTCAAATAAAAAATAATATTTTAATTCTATATACACTATACATACATAATAATAATAAGAAAATAATTTAATAATAATTAGTATTGAAAATATCACTAAATTAAAATAATAAATAATGAAGAACTGGAATAAAATAGAAATATAATATTATGAGATATAAAAATACATCACAAAGTTTTAAAATATAATAAATAACAATTTATGACTATCAATAAATTTTCAATTAAACATTTACATTTAATTCAGAGAATAATAATATTCAAATTTCAATAAAAAAATAATAAATATAAAATTAATTATTTATATAAAAAATAATTAATATATATTCTTAATAATAATTAGGGATGCCCACAACGTTTCTGCGCGTACTATACACTCGGTCTCCGGCCTTTGCCGGGAGCACTTTCCCTAGAGAGCAATTATAATTATAAAGATCTCCGGCTCCGGGCGGAGACCACTAGTCTCTTAATACCGGCTTTCTCCCGGCTGGAGACCTATATTTTAAAATACGAGGTAAGATACCTTTCTTGAAGAAAATATTTATCCACAATATAATATATATTCTCGACTGAACTAAGAGTAATACCCTCTTTCCAGAAACCCTCTACCATTTTAAGTATGATTATACTTCACAATTTAATTTTACCTTAGCACAAGAGAACTGTCTTTTGCCAAAAATTTGCCAAAATTACACCAAACTACCGTAGTTAACCGAGAATACAATATCATAAATTATATATTTAGTATTTTTATTTTTATAATGTTGAGTAGAGTAATATAATTACAGTAAACTATATAACTTAATCATTAATAACTTATATAAAATATATAATATATATAATATCAATAGATACCTAATATGACACCGAATTACTAAATTGATACTAAAAAATTATAATTTTAATGATATAATACAATCAATTAAATAGGAATTTGTATCATACCAAAATTAACAACCCCTAACAAAAAATACATTTAATTTGTTAAATCTTCACTATAAAAGAACTTATCATCAATAATATTATTGTTGCAAGAACTAATATTAGCTATTGTGGAAAAGATACTTATTTAATAAAACTACATGTTATCATAGGAATGGGAACTAATAACGTCTACTAAACTAAAAAAATATTATGATTATAATATAATAAATTAATCTAATTATATAAATTATTAAAGAGAGACTGTTTAGATGTTTTAACACCAACAACCTCAATCTATCAAAAGGAGTAAAAGACTATATAGGAACTACACCCCTTATACTTAAAAACTCAATAAACGATAGCTACATATATAAAACTTATTTAAACCCCACATATTCTTTATGAAAATTGGCATCCATATCATGAGTGAGATGGAAAATAGAGAAGAAAGGAAATAGGTTAGAAAAAAGGGGAGATTCATAGACAGTACAAATAAGGTGGCTGATTATTTGTGTGTGCTGGGCATACAAATATTCTACAATTAGAAATATTTACACTCCTGAGTTTGAGAAGAATAATAAAAGATATTCTAAAACTAATTTGAAAGTTGAAGGTTATTTATTGTCAAAGTGTATCAAATTTTAATTAAATATATAGGAATATAGAAAGAGGATCAGGTTAATTATTTTATATAAGAACTCACTAGATTAATGAGAGTATAGAAAATGAAGAAAATTAAATATAATAAAAAGTGAATGAGAAGAAAAATATGAGCTATACAGATACATAAACATATACAATTATATATATATATATATATATTTAAATCAAGAATGAAGATGGAAAAGAGATGTATATACATCATCCGTTCAAGCAGAGGTCATAATAAGTCCCTATATGCAGGAGGTGAAACTTTTCTAAGGTAGTTTCCTGACCCAACTATAAAAGCAGATTTATCCGAAAAGCTACCGCTAAAAATATAGAGGCGACCGCTAACATTAATAGGTTAACCGCCAATACCGCGACTTAACCTATACCCCTGAGCCTCGCTCAAACCGTATTTACGATAAGCTACAATTATAGGGGATATAATAACGTATATATAATTATATAGTATAATGAGTATAGTATATATATATATATATATAATATATATATATTAATTATATAAATAATTAATATATATAAAATAATATATATAATATATATAATATTTATATATAGAATATATAATTATATAATATAGTATAGTATATATATATATAATATAATATATAAAATAATAATATATATTTCAAGAAAAAACTACGAGAACATTATAAACCGAATGTTTTATTCACGTCAAAAGTTAAAAAAAAGTCTTTTCTCCGTCTCGCTCCCTGGCCAAGCCTCGCTGTCTCGCCAGTCAGAAGAATGTAACCTTAACAATAATTGCCAAAGGCAGATTAGTATATTTACACTATACCGCTATAAATAGCACTTATTTATTAAAACTATAATAAATAATAATTATATTAAGGGTTAGAAAATTGGATAATTAATAAAATATTATTTACTTACCTAAATACCTATGACTATTAAAATCTAGTTTTAAAAATCAAAAAATGTATTCATTATTTTTGCTCCATTCTGAAGGATCGGATTGAATAAATGGTGTCCCTACTATAATTACTGAAGAGCTGGGACAATATAATTATTAATATCTAAATATATAATATAATAATATATATAATATAATATTAATATTAAATTAAGTAATTACTATAATAAATAATATATATATTAATATATTATAATAATTAAAATAATAATATTATAAATATATAAATATATATATAAATATATATAATATTAATAATATATAATATAATTAATAAGTGCAGTTACTCTACATCATGATTAACGATAACATTTAAATATTAAGTTAATCACTAAATAAATGAATTTTTTTATTATATAAAAATTTAATAATTAAGTATTTATAGGGTGTGAAATCGTAAAGCTGAAAAGAGTTCAAGTGATGCACAAAAAATAACTAGCTTAACATGCATTGTGCTCTATGTCTATATGCGGTAGAGCACAAATTTCAACTCGAGATCATTTAACCAAATCAACTTGTTCTTAACATTAATTCGAATCATCTGATGCAAAAAAGGGACATACCCAGGAGGCATAGAATCAGCTAGTTCGGTCCTGAGTTAATGGTAGAGGCCCGCAGAATTACCCTTGAACACATGAATAAAAAAATTATTTGTAACACATGAGCTTTGATTGAGGATTTAAACATTCTCAAAACTCAACTAAAGTCAACTATATAAAATAATATAAAAATAAAAATCATAATGAAGAGTGGAAGATAAATAGAGATATATTATCCTATAGCTATAATTCTATGATAGTATAATAATTGCAATTCAAGGGAATAAAGACTTTATCTACTTTCTTAATAATATATATTCACTACTAATATATGCAAGTTAGGCATGCAATTATACCGATATATTTATTCTGAGTTATTCCATATAATATGATAGTTATATTAGTGCTTATATAGCAAAATATTTTATCATACTACTAAATAAGTTATTTGAACTAAGTTAAAATTTTCTAGATGTTCATGGTTGTGCTTATTAATAATACTATCTAAATACATATGCTTTGCCACTATTTTATATTCTACGTTACTTATAAGCTACATTAGAATAACCTTATGAAATTTTATATTTTTCACTTATATAGCCTTATGATAACTAATGATTTTTATTTTGGGATTCCAAAATCCGACTCGTCAGGAATAAATATACAATATTTACCCTTGCATTATAAATCTATATTAACTAGATATATAATACGTAATAAGATTTTTCGTTATATCGTATAGCTAAATGGTCATCAAATAGGTCACATCTTCCAGAAAATTTTGAAGTGTAATGTTTTTAACTAATCTAATAATATCTGTTCGTTTCATAATCACTATATTTTAATCCAGTAATAAATCTTTAACTAAACTGTGTAATCTATAGTATAGTGAATCTGGATCTAATATATTATTAAGGAGATCATCCCACTATATGGGTATTGTTATGTGTTTTCATAACATTCCAGTAGGCCAGCATATAAAACATTGGGTACCGCAAGTTTCACCATGTTATGGCGCGTATATATAATACCATCATCTCAATTTCCCTTTAGCTTATAACAATCATTTATACACAATACTTATCAAGTTTTTTACACACTTCTCTTCTATACCACACTATCTCGGCATGTACATTCCCTATCTCTTTATTGATGTCACATTGACGTGTAGGGAAAAGTGAATATATAAATTTGCCCTACCTTTATATTCTGACGTGTCAATGTATCTCAACCTTGATCGCTAAGAAAAAGGGCGAGACTAAGTCGATCTGAGTGAGTGTATGAGGAGTTGTTGGATTTAAACTGTTGCAAGTTACGAGGCTGCCTACAACAACGACTTTATTCCTTTTCTTGTAATCCAGGGCTAATGTTTACATGCATCCTTCGGAGAAAAGCTGTGTGCAAGCTAATCGAGAGAGTATATATGTCGCCATCTTTATCATAACGTGGTCATCCGAATAATAATCATTTAAGAATCGTACTGTTATTATACAATGAAAATGCTTTGAGAAGCATAGACCAAAGTCATATTTTTATGTGAGAGATGAGGAGGAGGTATGGAACTTATAAATGAAAGGTGAATTTTTGATTTGCTCTGCTCTGACTCAATGCATTTAACTGTCAGGGTGATGTACAAATGATAATCAACATATACAAATAATGATAAATAGGTAATCAACCCCGGTGAAAAATAAGAAGTGGTGGTGTGCTTAATATTTGTTAGGGTTCAATTGTGGTAACACGGTATTGACAAAGAGTGAGAGTTATGATAGGATACTGAGCCATCCTGACTAAAGATATTATAGTGTACCGTACAGCTATGGCATATGAAGTCTTTTCGTCGAGTGTGATACATATAATGCTAAGTTAAATTTATAAGATTATCTAGCATCTGAGGTTTTGAAATAGGTAAATCACGTGTGTGGAAGAAAGCAGTGAGTAATAACATCTGGAGTGTAATATGTTTGAAAAGAAGTACGAACTAATGAAATTTGTCTCAGGATTGATATATTTTTGCATAATAACTTTGAAATGTTTTGTAAGGTGGAGGGAATAGGTAGTATTCAGTTCATCATGAAACAAGTCTACCGGGTCCTACCTTTTGTTCGCGAAGGAAATTTTTTTTACTAGTTTACTATTCCCACATCTTAAACTTTCCCTACAAACGGAGTGCGTTGTGTAGGTACACCAAGCCTTGTCGAGAGAGATGATTTGCAGCCCTACTAAGATAACCTAACTGCATATGAGATATTATGTGAGCATGGATATTAAAGTAAATTGTGAGCACCTGAAAATTCAGTTTAGTGAAAAGTACATGAAGTATGAAAAGCAAGAAATGCCGCACAAAACAGGGTGGCGGAGAACATAAAGAAATACAAGCAACTACCTGAAGTTACCCCAATATCCGTCATATATATCATCCGTCATGACACAGAAATATATCATGCAACCATATAGGTACAATGACGAGGCGTCGTATAGAATGGAAAGGTCAGAGTACGCCCGAATGGTATACACTACGCGTACTTACGTCAATTGCGCGTCGTTAGCGAGTAAGGAATATAGAAAGCCAACCACCTGATACCTCCGCTCTTAAAAAAGATATGTAGGTACTAAGTAGAATTGGAAAAGTAACACCGAACTAGGTTCTGTACATCTCACCTTATTGAGCCGTTCTTTGTGAAACTCTGAGTTCTGTCAACGAGAGTTCGGTGTAAGACGCTATGGCGAAGCCCCTATCTCCTCCCCTCTGAAAGAAAGTGATGAGAGCAGACCAACTTAATGGGCGGATGAGAACTATGTATTAGCGACAACGAGAAAAGGAGAGTATAAATCTTCTACTAGTCTTTTAAAACAACAAATACTCATGAGGCGGCGTGCGTCCACCATAATGGTTATCACTTCGTGTGAATCGCTGATTTTATGCCGGACAGACATTGTGTATTTAGTTTTTCATCGTTGAGTTGGAGCATGGATAATTAATTCTAAGTCAAACAGGAGAGAACAAAAAAGACAGCTTCTAGAAACGAAGAAGAGAACAGGAAAGTTAGAAGTATTTTGGAGAAGGAGAGAGATTTGCAAAAGTTGAGTTTTTAAAGAATTGAATTTCACACAAGTTATTTCACTATCCATCTCCACCGAGAATAAACACTTTCGGAAGAGCGTACTAAATCCACTTACCCAGTAGACTCAAAAGTGGGAGTAAATTGAAATATGACTAGACATATAAAGAAGGCTTATTCAAGTCATCGGAATAAATGGACTTGTCATATGAGTTAATGCAAGGTAGGAAGAATCTTAATGAAAAGTAGGAGATGACAAAACAGAAAGCGTCCAGAGATATCACACTGCACTAGATAATTAATCAAAAGAGTAAGAATTCCGCACTCCATCAGACCACTCGAGGATATATTGTATCCTTATCTCTAGTGCATAAGGAAAAGCGTAGTATATTATAGTTAAGAAAATTTTGAGTATATGGACGATAACTACCCCATATAGTGAATAGTATAGAGCTTTTGTAATGAGTCTAGGTGAAGTGACCATCTCCTTCTGAAAGTACCCTCTTTGATGATAATTTATATTGTGGACCATAAAGTGATTTATTAATCGCTTAAATTCCAATGTCTTCAACAAAAGAAAAAATACTTGATACATTGTAATTAAAATAACACCATCCTTTCACAATTTGATAAACGAATATTTCTGTTTATTCTGATATCATTAATTTCCCCCAAAAATCTTTTTTTTAATATTAAATCAGTTATTCAAAAGCCCTCCTACATGGTGTGAAGAAAAATCCTTTTTTTTAAAAATAGAGCGTACGAGAGTTCGATGTTGATGATATGGATGGACATCATCTGCTGTGTCCTTGCTTCATGTTTCTTTTCTTTTTTCGGTCACCTTTTCCTCTTGAAGATTTCAATATTCCTTTTAATCCTTCAAAGTATAGGTTTAAAATTTCGCCTCAGGAATCGAGGTTTTGTTTCTAATAAATTTTAAGCTTTCTTTGGGTTTCCTCTTGATAGGAATGTATTACCCAGTACTGCACAAGTAAGTTCACACCTCACGTGTTTAGCCCTCGCCCTCTTAAAGGAGTGTAACTTCTCTAAGTAGTTACAACTACTTAGGAATCCGGACCGATGAAGTGCATGATAATTCGCATGCTTAGGGTCAGATGCCTTCACATAAGATATATATAATATATATAATATATATATAATATATATATATACTATAATATATATAAATTATACTATGTATATCATATAATATATATATATATATATATAATATAGTACTATATATATATATATAATAAAAGGTTGGAAGGCGTCGGCGGGCGTCTGCCGGCGATCAGCCGGCGCCTGAAAACGCGGCCGCTTGTAAACATTTTTTATTATTATTTTCTTCTGGCCTCCCGGCCAAAATTACTCTCCCGCTGGCATCACTAATAATAATAATAATAATAATAATAATAATAATAATAATAATGAATAAATATAATAACTAATAATAATAATAATAATAATAATTAAATAATAATAAAAAATAAAATAATAATATTTAATCAATGAAAAATGAAAAGATTTAATTAATGGAAATGAGGAGACAATGTTTTGTGGTCCGTAACGAATTCTTAGGTCAAGTGTGCTGTGTCCTCATACAATGTATAGAAATATTTAGAGCCAGGGACTTAAAATGTAAGGTTTCTCAAGTTTGCAGATGATAGCAAATTGGCTACCGCAATAAGGAATAATTAATGAATGGATTGTATAAAGATTTAAAAAAGAATAAGGAGCGGACTGTAATCGTTGTGGGGATGAGCCAGGTTCATTTCCTTCTTCATCTATAATGTTTCTTATACCTCATTCATTCCTTCCTAAAACTAAATTTTTTCTAACTCCTCATAAAATCCATGGTCGAGTCGTATCTTATTCCTTCTGGCCATTCAAGCTAGAGAAAAGTGCCTATCGGCGTGTGGAAAAATTCTCTCGTTCTCCTATCACTACGCTAATTTTCATTCAGTTAGAAAACGTTGCAGGGATACTCTTTGACCGAGCAAAGCTGGCTTTCAAAGGAAAGTTCATCATAGGAAAGTGAGCTAACCTCCTTGGTTCTCTCTACTGACATCTTTCACTCAGCAAACTTCTGTAAATCCTGCTTTCTCCTCTATTCGAGCATCCTGATGATTGTGTTGCTAATCCTCCAACTGGAAAAAGCTGAATCTCCTTCGACCTGTTCTACTCAACCATGAATTCTCTAAATGTCTCATACATAAGCACTTTCCCTCCCTCAGTGTTGGAAAGCTCTCACATGTCCAACCTATTCGAAAAAAAGGAAGCCGCTCTGATCCTCTACTATCGCCCTGTAGCCTCTCAACCTTGTATTCTATCTGAAGATCTTTTGGAATTC
>JABUQX010029120.1:5000-25000 GCA_015478945.1 Trachelipus rathkii
ACCTTTTTCATTTTTACGAATTAGAAAACGCTTTCGAAACCCGGTTCGGATATATCTGCCCATTGACCGATGAAAACGACGACGGTGGCGACGAAGATACCGCCAAGGGCACTAAAAGCGAAACTCGGCGCCGACGTCACCCTTGTTGCGGTTTTTCGGACGCAAAAATAAGCGCGGGACCGGTTTTAATTCGTTGTAGGAAATACCCGTCTGTCGGTCGAGAAACCTCCTTCGACGACGCCGTCACGGACGATATACGCTCAACCCCGAACGTTGACATTAAGAAAAAACGTTTTGAAGAATTTAATTTTCCGAAAAGCGCTAACAAAAAAATGAAATTATGGGACGACACCGAACTTTCTAAAACCTTCTTTTCCAACGGCGGCGACGGCGACGGCGACGACGAAGACGGCGATAGCGACAGCAGCGAGAGCAAAAATATAAAATTTCGAAACGATTCCGATCAACTGAATTACAACACTCGAAAAAGCCCTAAACATTCGAAAAGTTTAATTTTTGTCACGAAAAGAGGAGAAACGGGAGCCGCCAGCGACCGCGGGAGTAACGAGAAGACGGAAAAGGAGGAAGAGCCGGAATATGAAGATGAGGAGGAAGAAACAATTGAAGCGTATTACGATTTAAACATCCAATATCGTAATTTTTTTAAATATTACGCTCAAAATTTGTGCTACGTGCTGTTCTATTATTTCAATCAAGTATTTGATACTAAAACTGAAAAAATAGGGGGCAGAGAAATCGCCTCTGTAAATTTGTACAAAAATTTATTTCACAATTTCTTTCTAGATGAAAAAGATTACGTCTCGTGCGTAGAAGATATAATTCGATCGATGCAATCGCACTATCCGAATTTATTCAATACCGATGTTAGCTCATCGTCGCATAAAATAACTTTAGTGTTGATCAGGTATAAGCTATTTCTTCACCTCCAAAAAGAAATCCTAGATGCCAAAACTAAAAGTATCTCAACTATGATCGATCGTTTAATTAGGTTTAATCTAGGATATTTCGAGGGTTTAAAAATCGGAAAAACGGCCGTATATTCGGATGCGGATATTTTAAAATCGAGCGTGGGCGAGTTGTTGGAGGGTTTGATGATAGACGTTTTCAAATCGAAGCGATGCGTTCCAGATCATTCGAATCACGCTCACTTTCTTTCTTTATACGTCGAACCTTTAATAGACGAAGGTCGCGATCGGCGGCAGCAGGAACGAGAGAAATTCACCACGTCAGAAGAATCTTTTTCGAGAATTCGGTGCGGAGAACCGTCATCTTCTTCTTCTTCCATTCCCCCTCCAAAAAAAAATATAAATATGTCGGATGTTATAATAAAAATGTTACTCGAAAACGCCTAAAAAATAAAATAATATATATATAAATATAGCAAATAAAACAAAAAGTTTTTAAATTTTCCTTTAAACTTTATTATTATTATTATTATTATTATTATTATTATTATTATTATTATCATTATTATAAAACAGACGACGGCGATTTCGTTCGTAGTAATGATATAATGTTTTTATCGACACGGAATAAATCGTTCCCGAACGACAACCCCTACCTCGACCGATATATTCGAACGCTGGAAATGTTCGATTCGATTTTACCCCCTAATCTTCAGGGAATAGAGGTGCGTAAAAAAGACGACATCAATGGAACGATAGTAGTAAGACCCTACGGGTTTAAAGCTTGGGTGAAGGACGGCGTGATATACAACTACCCGATCTACATCGACATCGCGTTGAGACAGGCTAAATGCCCGGGTGAAAACGATACCCTAGTCAACAAATTTATACCAAACGACCCGTTTCAAAAAGTTCCTCTGTGGAGAGACGCGTGCCGCCCGGTATTTAGAGCCGTTCAAAAGTCATTTTCGGATTACGAACGTATCTTCTTTCCCTTAAACGTGGTGGAAAAACGACTCGGAAAACCGTCCAGAAGTATCGAGGAGGTAGAATATTACTCGTTCGTTTTGGAAAAGAAAATTTTAAAAGTTTACAACCGCGTTCCGTCGAAAACAACAAAAAACGAGGTGGGAGACGGTACGTGATCGTAAAACACTATCGGACTACCGATAGTCACGAAAAAATTTTTTAGTTCACTCAATTAATTAGCGGTATCCTCCCTTCTTTAAAATTATAGAAAAGAATAAATAAAATTTTTTTTTATCGTTAAAAAAATAGTTGGATATCGATATTTTTTTCTCAGCTAATACTAAAATTATAACCGTCGTCCTCATCCTCCTTTTAATACATTATCACCTTTTAATACCTTTTAATACATTAATCATGGCGACGGGCGGCGCCGCCACCGCTGCTGATGGTACGGCCTCGTTGAAACTCAAGGTTTACGAGCTCGTAGTGTTGGATAAGAATTGTTGCGTGGTTCAATTCGACTCTGGGATTCATCAAAACGCGATCGCCCAACTGATGGGAAAAGGCGCCCTAGCATTCGAACCGATCGGGTGTCTTCGTCCGGTTTTTCCGAAAGATAGTCCCGCGACACCGAAGTGTTACATCGAAAAATGTTCTACTGTCGCGTCGCTCGACGAATTTTTGTTCTTCGAAACGGATTTCGAAAAACTGAAATCGCGATTTAGAATCGCGTTACGAAATTCGAAGGGTGACGATCTGCAATTGCCGTTTACGATAGTTAAAATAGATAATTTCGTCGATTTACAACTACTTTATGAGCGAATAATTCCGCGCTGGGGATACCACATAGTAAAAAGCTATTCTCGTTTTCGGGAAGGAGAGGAATGGCGGTTGGAGTGCGAAAGATACAAATTAATTCAAAGCCTTTCGACGATGCTAGAGCTGGTCCGAATCGGGTATTCGAACTGGGCGCGAGAAATCGGAAAAAATTTGAATAATACGTCGTTTCAAAAGAGGGCGCTGCTATTTAATCTGAAAGGCCAGATTTTCGGAATCGGAGAATCTTTAGATACTTTGGAATTGATTTTCGACTATTTTTGCGAGAATGAGGATCTTTCGTTGATGATTGACACACCGCCGCTGCTCGCTCATTATTGCAACGATCTCTGTAAAAGAGAGTTCCCCATCAAGAACGTTTTAATAAGCGCGGCTGACTCCCTAGCTTCTCCGATATTTAGCTTTTGCCTAAATACAGATAGTAGCGGCTCGATATACCGCAAAGTGAAAAACCTATTCTCAAATAAATCCCCTATAGACGATTTGTTTAAAAGGTTAGGTGATATAAACTATTCTTCTCCCGTAACCCTAGATGTAGACCCTTCGATATATGGCGATAAGGAGTTTTTTACTAGTCTCGTTAAATTAGTCGAAAAAAAAATAAAAAACGCAAGAAATAATGATAACAACGTGCCTACAAATCATTCGCTAGCTCTAGCTACGAGATATACATCGAGATCAAAAACCTATTCTCCGATAAACCCCCCATAGACAAATTGTTCGAACGCTCGGGTTACACGAACCAATCTACTCCCGTAACATTTATGTATTCAACATATGACGATAATTTTTTACTAGGGTTTTTTAGGCTAACGATTGCAAATTTTGGTAATAAAAATATTTTTTTGCTAAGATAAACTCGTTTGATTTTCCCAAAAACTAAATTAATAGGTTGATGACGTCGATGATATTAATAATAATGAATTCAATTTCTAACTTATATCCATAGGCTTATAATTTATAAATTTTTAACATTTTATAAAAGTTACAAATTACCATTTTTAAAGGGTAATATCTTTCCAAGTACGTGAAGTAAGGGGCTGAAAATTTACATTTTTATAGTCCGTGCTACGTTTTAACTTGTCTATAAATTTCATTATGTTGCTTTCAGCTGATAGCAAAAAAACAAGCCTCAAAATTACCAATTTCAGGAACCCTATGCTAAGGTGCTAGTACAAAAAAACGTTTCCTTTATTATGGGTTTGTGCCAAAATTTTTAATTGATTGTTCCCTTTAGAAATTTTTTCTACCGAAAATAAAAGAAAACACGGAATTTAGGCCTGAAACTAGCATGCCTAGATTGAAGATGCCATGTTGCCATGTTTATATTTTCAAAACTTTATGACCAAGCTGGTTCAAACTATGTCTTCTTGTAGTCCTTACAACGTTTTACTATTTGTAACTCCTCGATTATTCTAAGTAACATAGATTTTGATTTATTTAGTACTAAATTGGCCATTTCCGACCATCAAAAAAGAATACGTATAATAACATAAATTTTAAAATTCGGAATGTTTCACATATTCTAAAAAAAATTGTTTTAATTAACTTCTTCCACTATTTTCCTTTGTATAAACTGAATAACTCAGGAATAATTTGAGATATCGTAAAATTAAAATCAGTTGTAGGGTCCGTAGGTACTCCTCATTAGTTTAACGGGGGAAACAGGGGGTTCCTGGGACTAAGTTTTCAAAATTTCCGGAAAAAAAGCTTTTTGTTGCGTAAGGTGATGGATTTATGGAGCAAAATACACGTATCCCGTTTATTTATGGGGGTTGTGCCAAAAAAAATTTGTAAATTAAAAATTATTCACCTTTTATTGTAAAAATATATCGTTGGTTTTCCACCAAAAGATAAAAAAAAAGAAAAACGAGAAAATTTAGGGGTAATAGCCGTAAACAGCACTACGAACTTCGGCGGTAATATCTGTTTAAGCTAAGGACTTACACTATACCTATAATTTGAAAGATTATAGTTAAGTGTATTGCATGTTTACTACGTCTAATGACCTAGTTTAATTAATTAGTTCTACGTCTGAGACTTAGTTTAAAAAATTCTCAAGGTAACGGTCCTCCCTATTAAGTTCGCGCGACTTTCAATTTATGCTGTTTTGGATTCAACTATTTTGAGGTCAAATAGAAAAATCTATCCTACCTCATCATTAATTCTAAAGGGCACAATTTATGCCAGAGATATCTTTACGGGTGAAAAGTGTTCCTTATTGTATACAAAAGGTTCTTTTTATATTTCAATCTGTATGTACCTATTCATGAGTTAAAAATTTTTAGGTTTACATTTAGATCCTTACTACTCATTGTGCCCTATTAAGTATCTCTTTGTATATTAATTCACTTAGTGAATGATAGAACATTGTGATTGTTTATTTTAGCGACTTAATCTCTCTCCTGAGGCCATCACTCTTCAACCTACTATCCATAGGCTTTACAATCTCTAAATTTTTAACATTTATAAATAGTTACAAATTACCATTTTTAAAGGTAATATCTTTCCAACACGTAAAGTAAGGGGCTGACAACAATTAAAAATTTTTTTTTTATGGTGTCCGCACTTACCCGGTGTTAAACGATTATCTATATAAATGCGATATTAGTCTTTTCAGCTGCCCGATAGCAAGAAACAAGCCGCAAAAATCTACGCTAACTACCTTGTTAAAGTCGTTAACACTACTATAGTTACACTATTTTATCCTGTAAACTCTTCGATTATTCTTAACAGGTGAGCGATCACCACTTTATCAATATGTATTTTAGTAACCAAATATTGGTTTGTCACCACAGATTTATCCGATCACATTTAACAAAAACAATCATTCGTAGTAAGTATTAATACTGAAAAGATTAATATTACCTATTACTATTCGGAATATTCACTCAAATATTCTAAATAAAATGTAATTTACTCATTTACTAGTTTGATGAGAAAATCTTCTAAATAAACTCAGGAAATATATTTTGAGATATCCGTAAAACTAAAATCAGTTGTAGGGTCCCGTAGGTACCCTTATTAGTTTACGGAGGGGTACAAGGCCGAGTGTCCTTGTTTTGTATAATAGAAAATAAGTGTTTGACAAACATATTTCTCCCGGGAAATATTTAAAAAACCTTTCACTGAATTGATACCGCCTAATATTGCGTAAGGTGATGAGACACACTAAAATCTCTTTGTTTCCCCTTTGTGATATAGGTTGCGGTTGGTAAGATCCGAGTAGCCCAATTTAGAATTACGATCGAGATACTCAAATCAATCAATTTCTATGTATTAACTTTATTGCAAAACCAAGAAACTGAAAGAGAGAACAGCGTCAATATTCAAAGAATATGTAAGATTTAGCACGACCCATTCAACAGGTATGTCATAACGTGACATTGATAAAAGACATATGATAAAGATAGACTTTGTCACCAGCTTGTCATGAACCAAGTATTTGTACAATATCATAACATATTTTACAAAATGTACACTACTTTGCTAATCATAAGCGCATGTCTATTATGTCTAGCGCACTTTATTAATATCTCAGTGTGTTCTGTTTTGTGTCCAAAATTATTCGTGTTAAAGATATAACAATTTCTCTAAACTAATGTTGCCGGCGTGGTGATACCAATATACACAAAATAGTGAAAAATAATAGTGCTCGGCAAAAATCTCTAAGATGACAACGCATATATGCCTAATTAATATGGAACAGGACTTATTATTTTTTCATAACGCTTAGCTGAAGCACCTATAATAAAGCGATCAATTAGGTAGAATCTGCCTATTTGAATAATGTTTAGGAGTACCTTACTATGTTTGTATCTAAATGTGGCTTTCTCTTTGTTTTTCTTTGACTTAATTCCTTAGTATGATAAAGATTGCTGGAAATTAGTCTAATAGCTACAATCTAAATTGAGTGGCAGAATTTTTCTCATAGAGCTAAAGTATCCATAGGCTTACATAAATAACTGTAACTTAACAACTGGATCTTATATAAAATATAAAACTTATTTCTAGACATACGTCCTACTAAACCAAGCTCGACGTACTTTGACTACCTAGAGTCAGTGTGAGACCGCAATAAATGAACTAAGTATTGGTTTGAGAGGTGTGCAACGTGACACTTAATACTGATAACGAGACATGGGCTCTTACACGACCGAATATATTATTACTAAAAAATCTTTATTTAATCGCGCAAAAGAGTGTGATATTATTAATGGCTAGAAAAATCCTATGAGATGGCAAACTAGATTTAAAAAATATCACGTCAATGGAATAAAACGAGCAAGCTACGTTAAAATTCAACTCATCATACCGATCATCCATTTTTAAAAGGGTTATATCTTTTCAAGGAGCGTGTGAATTGTAAGGGCTGAAAAAAAATTAAACATTATTATAACCTGTAAGCAAAATTCGTTTATAACTTTGTCCTCTATTAAACAGTCTAATCAATTATAGTTGCCTTATAAATCTTGGTTTAGCAAGAAAATCAATAGCCTTACCAAAAATAATCAATGTTCAATGCAACAAGTGACTACCTACCTGATGGTAAAAGCACAAAAACGCTTTCCAGTTTTGATATAGATATTGTATCGGGCGCGATCAATTATTTTTTATTATGTATAGCTTCACTCTTTAGAATTAATTGTTTTACGTGTCACGTCAGACGAATATATAGTATCCGAGAGAAATAGAATCACGACCGCGAGCGTTCGAAAATAGGTCCGCTCATTATGGACGGTGATTGTTCACGTCGCGCGATGAATTAGGTGTTAAGATGTCTCAGTGATTCTCTCCGATGTAATATTAGTTTTACGAATAACTTTTACTGCACAAGAGCTGTGATTGATAACTATGATGTACGCTTTAGCGAGCTTGTAGTTCCCATATTACTTATAGGCACGTTGTTTTACTTATTATCGTAAATATAACTTCTTTTTGATTATTCTGAGAGCTTGATCTGTATACGATTTTAATTATTTATGTTTATCATAATTGGTCTATTTTCTATCCATCATATCCAGAGAGAGAGTACCTAAACGTTATTTAAAATTACACAAATAGAATCTTAAAATTATCGTACATTGAGTTTTCACAGAAATTACTCTCACCAAAATGCTGAGGCTAACACTATTATTTTATTGAAGATGTGTTCCAAAACTATCAACTAAACTCTACGTGAAGTAGAGTTATTGACGAGTGAGTCGTGAGAAAAGAACACTAATAATCTTTATCAGTCAACGGGTCACTTAAGGCTTTTAACAAATCGTCTATAGGGCTATCTCTCTAAATTAGTTTGGTCTGGAGGTAATACGAGATGTGTGTCCTACTTCATCGAGAGTTTCATATCAAAATATGTCAGCGGCGCGCAAAAACAAACTAACTCTGTACTTTTAAGTGTAATACCCAGATAAATATCGGAGAAGCTAGGGAGTCAGCCGTCTTGTCATTAAGAGTGAACGATGTATATAACTTATAAAAAGAAATTTGTTCCCTGTTAATTAAGGTAGACGGTTTTCTGCCCTTATATTATCTAGAAGAGATTGACTGTTTGGTCATATATCACTTTTAGACAGAAGCATGCTGTCTGCCTCAGCCAGACAATAATCAAAAACAAACCAAACGATTTGGAAGAGATCCCGCTACAATGGTATGCACGGCCTCCTTACAGAAGCTCCGTCAGATAAAAAACTAATATGAGATTCAAGAAAATTTTTGAATAGTTGGCAATTGGAATAACACTATTATTTTGCCTACCTATTTATTTTCCATTTTTTCATATCTGAATCTTTTTTTTAAAAAGCTCTTTCCAGAAGAAAAAGTAAGCAGCGCCCTTCTCCCTATTTTATTAGAGATCGAGCGCACGTATTATTTATCAGAAATTCTTTGTTTTGTGCCCACAAATTTGTATTTCTCTTCGCGCTCTCCTTTATAACGCAAAGAATACTCCGATTTTACGAGGATCGCAGCTCGCCAGACAATATCTTGCTCGGAAAGTAAAAGATGGCCTATATTGAGAATTAATTTGACTCTGTATTTTCGCACCTTTCACCTATCTCTCTTGCCCAATATCCCTGTCTATGCACCTATGTTCGTTACCTAATGTGAGAAACGAGAGAATTCTATGTTTATTTCTTATCTAAGTATGTATCGATACCAGAAGCGGGATTGATACGCTTTGTTTCATGAAACTAAGTATATTGAGCCATTTCCAAACCATATAGTCCTTATTGCGCCTCGAACAGTTCACTGCCATGCCTCTCGATGACGGATATGCTTTCACAAGTTTTCAAAATTACCATCGGTTCCATTGGATATAATAATCTATATCCAAAGTAACATGATGTAAGTAAGGCGAGAGAGAGTACACCGTATTAGTGAGTTCCGTCACTATCCGATTAAATATCGTAGCTCTGATAAAATTTCTATCTATATAAATTTCGCAGCATTTCATCAGTCTGTGGTGTTATCGAGAGAGAATAACACGAGATGTCTCTCAACCACAAAAATTTCCGAATTTTAACCAGCGACGGCCGAGAGGTACGCACAAAAAAGATACGATTCCACTTCTATTCTTGTGTCGGCTGTTGTGAGCAAGATATTTATTCAACTTAGTTGTGCGACTTGACATAAGAGAGAGTGATAATCATTAATCTTATTACGTGAGAAAAACTACTAGGCGATAATAGACACTACTAGTAATTATACGTTCGAAGCAGGCGCCTTTATTCCATCAGTTGGCGATCTTGCAGTATATTTTGTGAGAAAATGATCTACTCAAGAGTCGAATTGTAAAATATCACGCACTGACTAAAATCATAATCTATTATAAATATCCAACTACTACGAGTATACTCGTAATAACCTGAGTTTACATATACCGTAAGGCCGTATACTATTCAAATGCATCGATGTATAACGAGTACAGCTACTGCCCTAGTATACGCCTATGATTAAGTATATATTAATAAGGTATTTTATAGTGGATGATAATGTAATTTAAAAATAGGAGGATGAGTAACTAGATATTGAGTTTATATATAAATATTTAGTATATATAGCTATAGAGAAATAAAATATATCGATTAATATCCAACAATATAGATTTATTATTTATTATATATTACGAAATATAATAATAAAAAAATATTTATATTTAAAATTAGTTACAAATACTATTTAGTGCGTGTAAATAGAATAAATAATAAAAAGCGTTTATACATAAAAGCTCGGAGCGCGATAATCTCATATCTTTCTACTGCAGCACAGAACTAAAAACACCCTTTTATTCGTGCATGTCGCACCACTATCTCTTGTCGTGCTTTCGAAGATGTCGATTTCACACAAATACAAGAATAGCGCTTCTTCGCGACTACCGTGTCTGCAAAATTTTATCTTGAAGTTGGTCGTATTCAGCGCGCATTCATGCGAGCAAATCGCTGCTAGGAAGAAATTAGTAATACCTCTCTCGATCTACGAGCAGATTTTCTGTTTCTCCCAGGATAAACCTCATTCTCGTTACCAAAACAAACTAGGCCGACACAATATACGTAATTTCCTCATGACCCTCACTTTCGATTACTTATGTACGGATACAATTTCCGCGAATCGCTTTAACGACGTCCCCCTCAACGCTATAAGTCTAAAATGTTCGCATAGGGGAACATACGAAACGGAATGATCCGATAAATTGAAGTTCGTCAATGCGCGAGAGATGCAAATCGCGTCTATCAAACTTATCAATCCTCCGAGAAAACACAGAAGCCATTTATGAGATACATACCGCGCGCGGAGCAACGGTTACTCTACATCACGAGTGAAAATCTTATATAATGTCGGAGCGTTATTACATCTAAGATGAATTTTAATTTGGTTACATATAATTGTTGAGCCCTATCGCGTGTGTATTAGTCGTCAGAGAGACGCATACCAGTTAGACACATTTTTAAGTGCACTCACGCGAGTCAAGTATGTACCATTTTATAAATATCTTCACTATGTTAGCCTTGCTCGATCGAAGGTTTAATTTTCTCACTAATTCTCACCTGTTATACGCGCTCGTCCCTTCTACTTTAATCGGCAATGCTTCACAACGCACTCGTATAGGGAGATATACTTATATACTAAATTCAGTGTCTCGACTAGATCGTGAGAAATGTAGAACTTCTCAGTATATTATACGTCGCGACCGAATCATTGCCCGTCACTGATAGACGTACACTAGCTCGCGAATTAACGAGGACACGAATTTAATTGTTCTGTAAATAATCGAATCTCGCGCGACACCACTTTCTCCAGCTTCGTGCCGCGATTATCACGTATACAAAAGGTCAGAAGAACAAGCGTTTGCTGCTGCAAGGTTTCCCACGGAACTGCGACTGATTCCGTGCCGATGAGTCACGAAACAGACATCTTTAAAAATTTTATCTATTACTATTCCTAAGATAAGCGGAACGAACATTAAATCACGAGCTGGCTGCGCGTATTATAGTCGACAGAGTAATTAAATATAGATATACACCAGATATTCAGATTCAGAGAGATAAGTATAAAACTAAAACAGAGAGAGCTGTTAGAAGAAAAACTATAAAATATAGATACCACCGCTCTAGCTCACTTATACTCCGGCCTAGTAGCGCGTCATTATTAAATATAAACCTGCCAAAGGGTTTATTTAAAATGCGTAATGTGCAAATCTCGCGTTGAATACGTTTCTGTGAGTGCTTTTTCGATAGATACATTTTTTTTATAAAACACTATATCTCGATCGCGTACCCAGAGAGGCGTTGATGAGTAAAATACTGGTTCGAGCCGAGCGCGAAGTCGGATATACAGAAACAGATGACGCCTTGCGTCCCGCGGACCGAGCGAAGAGTCACAAGACACCTAAAAATCCTTCTTTCTGACGCGTATGCCTACATGTTCTCACTCTCGCATACGACGGATATCCGCTCATATTCGCTAGAGAGACTCTCCTGGAGCTTGCACTCGAGTATTCGAGTAGAGTACGTATCTTCCTTCCTTTTCGCGTTCAAGTCGCTGCGTATATTATACCACGGCGCTCTCCGTACTGCACGTCGTACTCCAGAGTACACCAGTAAAGGAGATGCACGGAGAAACGAGAGGAAACGCTGTTAAAGAACGGTATCTTATTAACGAGCTGCGTTAGATAAAGTCGAAACCGAACTAGTGGTCGCGAAAGCGGAGTCGTTCGATATCGTCTGACTCGCAGACATTACGCGAACAACGCGTATTAGACCAATTTTCTCTCTCTGAGGCGATATCGTTTAGCCACACAAAATCCCTAACACAACAATACCTCAACATGAGCCGTTCACACACGAAAGCGCTTTCCGATTCGGTAAAAATTTTCTCTCTATCGAGCCCCTTACTGTAACGTCCGGCCAAGTAGCGCCGCAGGCATTCTGTTACGGTGAGACCCATGTAATTATTGAATTTTCACTGTTTTCTAATGATAACTCGACGCACCCGATCGAGTGATCAGGATCCAAGACACGCGGTTCAATAAATATCCGCGCGGTGGAATAATAATTATATCCTCATCGCACTACGAAATACACCGAACTCCATAAACTATCGACATGAGAATAGATGTCTACCCCGGTAATACTTTTAACTATATTGATTTTAGTCCGTATTTCTCACCGTGAATATTTTCCGATTCTATTCTTTAAAATCTGTCGGTGAGAGACGCGGATGAAGCTCACTATAAATATAACGTCCTACGCCTCCGATCTGAGTCACCTTTGCACGCTCAAAATTTACACTACAAGTATCCTCGTACCTTCTATATATTAAATTCTGGCCGAGCTGTATCTTGAAAGCTGAAAACCGCACTACCTGAGAGATATATGAATATTTTATCAGAAGAGAGGAAATTCGATAGTATCGCAGAATCCGCTTGCCATCTTGATTCGTTGAAAATTCGACATTCTAGAAACGCAATAATCGCGACACTGCCAGCGCACGAGATCGAGATGGTCACTGCGTCTTATTCGATAACTAATCTACGAGAGGAAAGAGGATCACCGATTTTCGAAAAAATTAAAATATAAATCGCGAGATATTCACGATTATAAACCGTTGTCACACAGTTATGTCGCTATTATTCTCGCGGGTCCCACCTTACCGTTTTGTCGTAATGATCTCTACCTTTATAGTACACAGATATCCCCAAGGCGAGTAACATTTAGAACTGGAGAGATTAAATGAGAGATTCCAACACGAGAGTTCAGGTCCGATCAACACTGTTTCATGAGCGTAATATTAAAACCACAAAAAACTGTAATACTGGATGGCGAGGTTCCGGAAATAATTTTACACAAATCGTAATACGCTACCACACTGAGTGCTTGCAATTTCCACTACTCCGGCCGTCGAGACCGAATTCTCACAGGTATACCCTTTTCCCAGAACCGACTCCTCGTAAATCGCCTACACCTTTATTTTCACCGACGCCTCATTGAAGGAATCCATCAAGCGTTAATAACTCCCGCGTACGGCGATTATTGATCTGAGCTACTGCACTGATCTCCCGATTTATTTATCTTCGTTCGCTCTCGAATTACGATTACAGATGAGTAACAGATAATAATTGAACAGCACACAATTTATACAGATACTGTTTTTGACTAGTTTTTGTGCGCAGAATTTGCAGAATGTTTTCGCACTAAGTGTATAATATCGCTTATAGTCTTTCTGAATAACTTCCTTAATTCGCTTTTCCTCGTACCGAGAGAACTACGCATCGTAGTCACTCATCTTTATCATAGAGCTAATTCATTAGTACTGTACAATTCGGCGCGTTTTAATTCAGAGCGCCCAGTCTACTATTTCCCTCGCGTCTTTTCGATATTGGCTTTCACGAGATTTTTCCTTCTCGCAAGAAACGATATCCGGGCTAAAGTAATCTTTCGTCTTACCGAAACCACAGAGAAATATCGCTGCGAGAGAATCATGAGCGTGCGCCAACAAACTCCGTTTCCCGTCTCGCCTATCTGATGAATACGTAAAATCGGAGAAGAATAAAAATATTGAGCACGATACCACGCCTACCCTCTTTGCGGTACGCTCTGCGCTCGCGAGGCAGACGTTTATTTCTATGAACCAATTTGTTTGGGCGCGTATATTCATCCTTAATTTCTTCGCGCGCCGCGCGGAAATTTACCGGAGATTATATATTATGCCAAATCTTCCGCCTTCACACAACCAAACTCTGTCTTTCTATGTTCGTTTTTCTTTCCGCTGTATAAATCTCTGTCTGCGAGACTTTTTGTCTCGTCATGGTGCCGTCGCTCTGTCCGAGACAGGTGTGATCCTCTTTTCGCGGAAAAAGGAGTCCTCTGACCGTGGCGTGATCGTTGAAATATTTAAAATGGGTAGCCATCTGCTCGTGTGTTAGATGAATACTTCCGAAAAGTTTAAAGTATTTCGTGAAAGCGAAAATCGATTTTTTATCGCTCCCGATCTCGGAAACAACGCTGAGGATAGAGTCCGCAAGCATGCTGAACGCCGACACCCTGTAAATGTGTGCCAGCTCGTGCGAGTTGGTTATCAAATGCATCTTGGCGATTTCTATACGATCTTTTAAAGGTTTTTTTAAAAAAATTACGTTATCGAAATCCTCGTTCTTATTGTCGTCACTCGGTTCTCCTCCGGAGTCGAAAGGAGGAGGCTTTCCCGAATATCTAGGGATGCCGAAATTCACGTAATCGCAGAGAATCATATTTTTAATTAACTTTTCCTGACCCCGAGAAGAATTCGGGAAAATGTTATCCTCCAAATCGAAATTGCAATACCCTACCAAAATATAAAGAGCGTAAAATGCCAAATCACCGATATTCAAAACGCGATACGATAGAGAGGCCGCTGATCCCTCCTTAAACGTTATGAACAATTCGTTAAAAGAAGAATGTAGCCACAACTTTTTAACGTCCAAAGGAACGGGGGCACCCGAATTAACTATGTTTCCCCTCTCCTCGTAATAAAAGGGATATCTCGACCGATTGTCTTTGAAAGAGTACGGCGTCGAGTAAAAGTGTCTCTTGCAATGTTCTTTGAAGGTCGCCGCTTCGTTATTCACCCGATCGGGAAAAAACAACCGCTCTAATCTCAGTCGCGGCAACTGCAGTGGCGGTGTCGCTTCCGATTTTTTTACGAAAGAAGAATTATTACCGTTATCGTCGTTGTCGATGGTATTTTTATTATTATTATTATTATTATTATTATTATTATTATTATTATTATTATTATTATTATTATTATTATTATTATTATTATTATTATTATTATTATTATTATTATTATATTTAATTATTATTATTATTATTATTATTTTATTTATTAATTATTATGTATTTTTATTATTATTATTATTATTATTATTATATTATTATTATTATTATTATTATTATTATTATTATTATTATTATTAGTAGTAGTAGTAGTAGTAGTAGTAGTAGTAGTAGAATTAGTATTTTCCCTAACCATTAACATATTTGTAATGGCCCGCGATTTGATTAAATTTAACGCGTTGAACCCGTAGTGCTTCTCCACGCGCTCCGGAATATCTATTTCATAGGCGTTCAGCATCAAACTGTGAGGGGGTGGAGGAGGCAATCCCACGTCGAATCCCATAACGACGTGCAACTTTTCGTTATACTCCTTCGCGCTCTCCACCACTCGCGATTTCGCTTTCTCGTCGTCGGAGATCATATCGGAAATGAGTTTTTGAGACAGCCTAGACCCGATGTTGTACCTATTTTGCGAAGATACGTGACGCGTTAGCTTGTTTAACTGAACGACGTTGAATCCGAGAAGGCTTAAAACGTGCGTCGGAAGGCCCAACACGTGAGGAAACCGTTGCTTTAGGTGGGACGATCCTTGCTTCCCGGTCTTTTCATCGAGTGAAATGTGCTCAGACTTGGCTTTGCTATCGATATAGAAGGGCAAGCCGAAAAGCAAATCTATCGCCAATTTAACGGTGATAGGATTCACGTCGGACCAGCGGCAAAAATATACCATTCCGAAATACAAATACAGTAAATGAGCGCAGTAAACGCGCAAATTCCTTTTAATACTTTGGTCGTCGCGGGAGCTGCGGGAGACGCTCGTCCTCGCATCGTCGCCGCCGCCGGAAGCGAGTATCTTTTCGCCCGTTTTTATAGTCATGAATAAAAATTTCAAAGTGCTAACGATCGTCGCGGCGGATAAAGTGCTCTTTTTCGGTTTCCCGAATCGCGTTTCTCCCTTAAGAATATCTTTGCTCCTGAAATATTCTCGGGAGTGAAAATTTTCGACGAGGAGTCTGTTGAAACTCCCTTTCGGCAAAGGGCGGAAAATGTAAGAATTTATGGTGTTCAACTGATGAAAAAATGTTCGTTTGCTTATGTGAGAACCTCGAGCGAAAAAAAACATTTTCAAAGCTAAATAGTTGCACGGCACGGGGGGAAAAACGTTTATTCTTCGGGCGGCGTGCCCGCTGATCTCGTTACACAAGTAAAGTACTGCGTTGTAATAAAAATATTTGCGAATAATGTCTTTTATAACCCTGAGCGAACTATCCTTGATCGAAATTTGTTTCAAAGATATCAACTGTAATATTTGTTTTTCGAGTTCCTCGTCGAAATTGCACTGCCAAATCAGATCTATCCCACCGGTTTTCCCATTTTCATTATCCGGGACCCTACCCGCTATGGCGCCCCAACCGTCGCCGCCACCTTCGTTTTCATTAATAATTCGGGTATCGAAGTTTTTCGTTTTCCTTTCCAAATAGGACAAAAAGTTTTCCTCCTCGTCATCGCGCGCGTTTGTCTTTACGCCCATTTTTTGTAGTTCCTTTTCGCAAATATAGGAGGCGTGCAAATAACTAGTCGGAACTTCGATTCTGATCATTTTTTCGTCATCTATTACAGTCGCGTCGTTACGAGCGCGGCTCCATTTCGACGTTATTTCGTCGAACGGAGACGACGACACCGCAGTCGACGAGTTGAATGGATAGGAATTCGGATTATGTTTCGACGGATTCAACAGTCGAAATTCTATCTCTTCTTCGTTGGGCGTGTCGTTTAACACCATATACAACGAACGTTTCCTGCCATCGGAAGACGCGAAACTAGAAAATTCCTTCGCGTATTCCACGAGAACTTTATAAAAAGAGCCCGTGAAAATTTCTGAATCGGAACAATCCGTATCTCTAACTGTTTCCGCGTGCGCGAGCGACGCTGCTACGACGTGTTCTGATACGTTCGGTAATTTCGGATCTCGCTTTTTAGTTGAAGTTGTAAAGTAATTGTCCGACGCTGTTTTGATGATGGAATGCTGAAACAGGTTTAATATAATTAATATATAATATATATATATAATATATATATATATATATATATATATATATATATATATATATATTATATATATTATATATATATATATATATATATATATATATATATATATATATATATAATGGTGCGTCTTTCTCTTTTGCGTTCATATTCTTTACACACTCTTCCTCAGGCAACATAATACTAACCACCATTTATCCACATATCATATACACATGATTAAAGTACACACCACACTCTAGATTACACCTTACAGACATCCCTACTACTTATATCCTGTGTGCGGGGGGAGAAAGAATTGCCCACATCGTATGTCCCTGCGTTTCGTAGAAGTCGACTAAGGGCGGTGGTATTAGGTTGCTTCCCACCCACCTATCTCTTGCTAGAATGTGAGCATGCCTCGGAGATGTCTGATCGCCGAAATCGACCCTTCTATCTTTCGCGCGAAATTGTATGAATCGTAATGGGTACATGGAATGTCAGAAGGAATAAATGTTGAGGAGATAGAGGAGAGAGGTGATGGATGTTTAGAACGGGCAAATTGATTTGCCCGCTGGAACTGAAACAAAGATGAAAGGAAAAGGTGAAAGTGGAGTGGTGTGGTTGGAAATGTGTACCTGATGGTGTGAAGAGAATGAGAGAGGGAAGAGAAAAGAGTTGCAAATTTTTGATGAGTGACCTGTGGTACAAAACCAATGGTAGATTTTGTGTGTGTGGGTACTAGAATTCTAAATGGTTAAATTTAAGTTTGAAAAGGTTCAAGGTATGTGTGGTTGTGACGTAATGGTCCATCTGAGGGAAATGTTGAAGAAAGTACGATATTTTGGGATAATTTGAATGATGCTCTGGATGGGGTAAGTAGGAAGTTTCAGATTGATAGTGTTGGGGGACCTGAATGGTTGGATAGGGTATCAAAAAGGGATGGTATAACAGGTGGTTTTGGGGTGGCGGGAGAAAATGAGATGGTAGGAAGGTGATTGATTCTGTGAAGAGAGAGGTATGTGTGTAAGTAATACTTTCTTAAACACAAGAGTATCCATAAGTATACTAGAGTGGTGTAGGTAGAGATGGTATCGAAGTGAAAAGTATGAATTGATTTTGTGTTGGTGAAGAAGGAGATGTTGAAGTATGTGTGGATGTTAAATTAGTGAGGGGTTTAGGAATGGATTATCGGATCATTGTTGTTCTATGTAAAAATTAAGTTAGTGGGGCTTTGGAATGGAAAGGAAGGTGATACGAAAAGGAAGTAGGTAAAATTAAGAGTGAGAAGTTAAGTGAGCAAGCAAAGGATGGGGGGGGGGCGCGCCCCCCCCCCCCCCCCCCCCCCCCCGCCTCGCTAGTAAATCGGTTGAATGTTAACAATTGATACCGAACAAATCTGGGGGCAAATGAAGGAAGCAATTGTTAGTAAATTGCAAAGGAAGTGTGTGGATGTGCTAAGTAGGAATAACAATGTTAACAGCGAATGGTGAAATGAAGAGGTAGATGAAAGCGGTTAAGGGTAAAAAAGAAGCGTGTTGAATGTACTAAAAAGCAAATGATGAAGTTTCAAAAGAAAGATGCTGTGGAATTATATAAGGAGGAAAAAAGAAATACTAAAGGTGCATCCGTAGGAGAAAACAATAGGTAAATGAACAGTGGAAGGAGTATGAATGAGGACATACAAGGAATAGAAGCTCTTCTGGAAGGAAGCGCGAAGGTTAAGAATGAAATAAGGGAATCTCTTTAGAATAATGAATAGGATGGTGCTTTTGTAACTGTGAATGGATGTTAGGGGAGTGTGGAAAGAACACTTCGAAAATCTGCACAAAATTAACAGTAATGAATGAGGTTTAGGAATGTGTGTGGTTTGAGTGCAAGAAGGAATAGGTATATTTGGGGATGAAGTTATTAGTAAGGAGGAGGTAATGGCATAGAGTGAGAAAGTTTAAGAATGGTAAATCTGCAGGTATAGATGAAATTACTGGTGAAATGATCAAGAGCGGAGGCAAGATAGTGATTGAATGGGTTTGGAAGTTGTGTAATAAAGCGTTTAATGGAGGGGTATAGTTCCAAGGGATTTGGAGGAGAGCGCGGTAATAGTACCTTATATAAGGGTAAGGGAAAAAGGGGAATTGTAGAAATTATAGGGGAATAAGTTTTATTGAGTGTTGTAGGAAGGTATAGCTGGTATTTTGGTGAAAGAGTGCGTCGAGTGACTGAGGGACTGAATGGTGAAGAACAAGGTACGTTTAGAAGTGGAGAGGATGTGTGGATCAAATCTTTGCATTGAAACAAATGATTGAGAAAATGAGGAGAAAAAGAATAAATTGATTTAGGTTTTATGGATTTGCAACAAGCGCATGATAGGATTAAAACGAAGCTCTTTGGCAGGTATTAGTGATATATGGTGTTGGTGGTAGGCTTCGAATGGAACAAAAGTATGTATGAGATAGTGAAGCGTGTGTAAGAATAAATGGTGTCAATGGTGAATTGTTTATCGATTAATACGATGAGACAGGGTTGTGTTATGTTCCTTGGTTATTCAATTTGTATATGATGGGGTTATGAAAGAATTAGAGTGAGGGTGGCTGGAAATGGTGTTAGAATGATGGAGAATGGAGATTAGTGGTGTAAGCCCTACCTATTATATGCGGATGATTTGGTTTTGTGTGGCGAAATCTCTGACGAGTTTGAGAGGATTGGTAAGAGAGATTTGGCAGGGGTATGTAAAGGAGGGGTTTGAAAGTAAACGTAGATAAGAGTAAGGTTATGGTTTGTGAGTGAGGACAGTACCAGTGTGAAGTTATGTTAGATGATGAGCAGCTCGGCAAGTGTCTGAGTTTAAATATTAGGGTATGTGTTGGATGAGAAGGAACGGATGAATGCAGAGTGTAGTAGGAAGTTGTGAATGGCAGGAGGTTGG
>JABUQX010029120.1:30000-41848 GCA_015478945.1 Trachelipus rathkii
AAGACAACCAAGTTTAAACCAAATAAACCAAATCATAAACATCAACAACAGAATAAACAACTTAAATAACTCTCAACAAAAATAAAAACTGGCAACACACAAACAATACACTATAAAACCAATACAACAAAAATGTACCAAACAATAAAAAAAAATCCACACTTCACAAATACAGCCTCCACCAACCCAAGAAGCCTTCTGAAAATAAAACAATAAAATCCTGAACCCTAAAAATCTATGCGATCTCCTTAGGTCACACTAATCTAAAATTAGGCATAAACCTACAACTCCCACCAACAGATTAACTAGACTTAAAAAAATTAAACCATCAAATAAACATCAATGATAAGAAAATAGTAGCAAATTTCGTATTAGGTCGCACAGCTAGTTATACAAGGGAGCCACACCTCTCGTACCTACAGGCTATACCTTCAGGCTACCTCAGGGCGCCATCCCATCACCAACACTCTTTAATCTATCTATGCACAATCTACCACAACATACATCCCATCTATAAAAATCAATAGTTATGCAATTATCTAACAATAACAGCCAAAAGTTCCTCTATAAATACAGCAAGACAAGAACTACAGCAATATATAAACCAATTGAAGCAATGGCTGTCAACAAACAGAATGACAGCTTCTCCTCAAAAATCCTCTATCACATTGTTTACACCTAACAAAAGAGTCAAACAACCATCAAACAGTTTTCCTTTCAAACAACAGACTCCCCCAACCCCCCTCATTAAAGAATCCACCATCGTTATATAAACTTTCGATCCACACATGACATTCACCCCCACATAAACAATATTACCTCTAGAGCCAACAAATTAAATGCGATTAAAAGACTAACCAGAACAACTTTTGGCCAACACAAAGAGTCCCTTTCAATAGTATACAGACAATGCATCCGCCCAATCTTAAACTCTGAATCGCCCTCTTGGGCTGGGCTCCCACGATATTACAATCCAACATTGAAAAACTGGATGTCGTTCAAAACAAAACTCTTTTGAATAATTCCACACCCATTCGCCACTTACAAGTCGACACAAAAATTCCACTTATAGAAGCCCATCTTGACATGATAGGCTGCCAATTTTACAGCAAATCACTTTCAAATGACCACCCTCCTGCGCCAAGAAAGAAAAATGTTACACCGGCCATGTACTATTCTAACATTTACAACACACTCCCCCTCCCCCTCCCCCCGTCCCGTGCCACATCTCAACCTTTAATAATAAACACAAATATACCGTAGGAAAGATTACCTTCCTGTTATTTACTAGTTCCGTATCTCGCTTCATTTATACATATATTAGTCCGTGTCGCGTCAAGTTCTGTGTTCAAGTTTTGCTCATATTTTCAAAATGAATTACACAAATAGTGAAATGTGCGATATGCATATTGTTTACGGTAGTACGAACGGTAATTCATTAGCAGCCATGCGTCTCTATGAAGAAATGTACCCTAATCGTGTCATCCCGCATCATACTATGTTTGTACGTCTCCATCAACGTCTTAGAGAAACAGGAAGTTTTAAAAAACTTACTAATGGAAACGGGCGACCTCGCATAGTATCAACCCCAGATGTCGAAAAACAGGTTCTCCAAGAACTTGAGGACAGTCCTACAACAAGTACAAGAAAGATTGCTGCAACATAAATGTAAGTTTTTCAACAGTTTTCAGGGTATTGAAAAATCAACTTCTGTACCCTTATCACATTCAACGAGTGCAGGCACTTGTACCAACAGATTTTCCTGCAAGAGTAGCTTTGTGTCGATGGATGCAACAGAAAATTGCAGACAACTCTCACCATTTAGCAGAAATATTGCTCACCGATGAGGCTTCCAGAGACGACATATCGAACTTCCACAACAATCACATATGGGCTGATGAGAACCCACATGTGCAATAGTTGAAAGCCGCCATCAACACCAGTTTTCATTGAATGTATGGGTCGGAATTGTTGGCGACCATTTGATAGGTCCATTCTTTTTACCAGCGAGGCTTACTGGAGACGTTTATCGCCAATTTCTTGAACATGACTTGCCTACACTACTGGAAGACGTCCCATTACAATTAAGATCGAAAATGTATTTCATGCACGACGGCGCTCCAGCTCATTTCAGTTTAGCTGCTCGTAACTATTTGAACACTGTATATCCACGCCTTTGGATAGGTCGAGGAGGTACAGAACCTTGGCCTCCGCGATCTTCAGACCTATATATATTGTGGGGTCACCTGAAACATTTGGTTTATACAGCAACAGTTGAAAGTCCCGAAGAATTAAGGGCTCGCATAATCGCATCTTGTGACCCAATTCGGCACACACGGTATATTTGAACGTGTCCGCCAATCAATGCGTCGCAGAATAGAGGCCTGTATTGCCGCTGGGGGTTCTCATTTTCAACAATTGTTATAACCTTAGTGCACCATTGCTTCGCACTATTTCTGTTGTATATTTTCTTCTGCGCAGTAATGTATGTATTTTTATAATTAAATAAATTGAATGAATTTGTTAATTACCTTTCCAAATTTAGTTTACTGTTTATTGTAACTTAATGTTTAAATAGGTTTCATCACCGTGTATCTTTTAAACGAGGCGTTTTCCGTGAAATGTTTATTGACACATATTATCTTATATTTATGCAAGGAATATCATACTGAATTTTTTCGCAATATTAACGATACACCCTGTATATATAAAGGGAATCTGCTTAGAATAATGAATAGGGATGGTGCTTCCGTAACTGATGAAATGGATGCGAGGGGAGTGTGGAAAAAACACTTCGAAAATCTGCATAACATTGGCAGCAGCAATGAAGAGGTGATAGTAAATGTGTGGGTTTGATGGTGCAAGAAGGAATAGGTATTTTGGGGATGAAGTCATTAGTAAGAATGAGGTAATGGGTAGAGTGAGAAAGTTGAAAAATGGTAAATCTGCAGGTATAGATGAAATTACTGGTGAAATGATCAAAAACGTAGGCGAGATGATGATTGAGTGGATTTAGAAGTTGTGTAACAGAGCGTTTATGGAGGGTATAGCTCTGAGGGATTGAAGGAGAGCAGTAATGAAATGGACCGCGACGGGCCCTCACTATGGCATATCGTCAGTGTAGGGTTCATCCCTTGGCCCAGGTAAGCCACAACCATACCCTCTCACAAACCCCCCCGCCATTCACTCCTATTATGCACCTTTATTCTCGCCTCTGCCAAATTCACATTTCTCTCCTCCAGACATTCCTTTACTGACTCAATCCACTTTTTCTTCGGTCTCCCAGCCGGTCGATTCCCAACACTATACATCCGCTTAACTAACCGACTATCATTCATTCTTTCCACATGATCAATCCATATGAACATACTTTCATTTACTCTCTCATTTACCCCTTTCTTCACACCACACAACTCTCTAATACGTTCATTCCTCATTTTATCAATTCTTCTCACACCTAACACGCTCCAAAGATTCCATCAGAACACATTGAACTTTAGATCTATACCTCTTATTCCAGACCATAGTCTCACTACTATACATTAACACAGATAACAACATACCCTCATGTAAGACCCAAGCGCATTCAAGACTTAGTCCCTTTACATCCACCAACGATTTAATTGCACCAGCCACCTTCCTGCCATTCACAACTTTCCTACTACAATCTGCATCATCAGTTCCCTTTTCATCCAACATATACCCTAAATATTTAAACTCACACACTTGTTCCTGCTACTCACCATCTAACATAACTTGACACCGAGGACTGTCTTCACTTACAACCATAACCTTACTCTTATCTACGTTTACTTTCAAACCCCTCCTATTACACACACTGCCAAATCTCTCTACCAATCCTCTCAAACTCTTCAGATTCACCACACAAAACCAAATCATCCGCATTTAATAGGTAGGGCACCCTCTACTCACCTCCATTCTCCATCATTCTAACATCATTTCCTGCCACCCCAATCTCTAATTATTTTATAACCCCATCCATATACAAATTGAATAACCATGGAGACGTAACACATCCCTGCCTCACTCCGCTATTAATATTAAACCAATCACTTTTGACACCATTTATTCTTACACACGCTTCACTATCATCACACATACTTTTGATTCCATTCAAAAGCCTACCACCAACACCATATATCACTAACACCTGCCATAGAGCTTCCCAATTAATCCTATCATACGCCTGTAGCAAATCCATAAAACCTAAATAAAATTTATTCTTCTTCTCCCTTATTTTCTCAATCATTTGTTTCAATGTAAAGATTTGATCCTCACATCCTCTACCACTCCTAAACGTACCTTGTCCTTCATCAATCAGTCCTTCAGTCACTCGACGTACTCTTTCGACCAATATACCAGCATATATCTTCCCTACAACACTCAATAAACTAATTCCCCTATAATTCCTACAGTTCCCTTATCTCCTTACCCTTAGGTATAAGGGTAGTATTACTGCTCTTCTCTAATCCCTCGGAACTACACCCTCCATAAACGCTCTATTACAAAACTTCCAAATAAAATCAATCACCATCTCGCCTCCGTTCTTGATCATTTCACTAGTAATTTCATCTATACCTGCAGATTTACCATTCTTCAACTTTCTCACTTTACCCATTACCTCCTCCATGCTAATGACCTCATCTCCAAAATACCTATTCCTTCTTGCACTATCAAACCCACACACATTCACTATCACCTCTTCATTACTGTTAATATTATACAGATTTTCGAAGTGTTCTTTCCACACTCCCCTCACATTTGTTTCATCAGTTACAAAAGCACCATCCCTATTCATTATTCTAAGCAGGTTACCCTTATTCTCATTCTTAACCTTTGGCGCTTCCTTCCAGAAGAGCTTCCTATTCCCTTCTAAGTCCCCATTCATCCTCCTTCCAAACTGTTCATTTGCCTCTTCTTTTCTCCTACGCATGCACCTGTTAGTATTTCTTTTTTCCTCCTTATATAATTCCAAACATCTTTCTTTTGAAACTTCATCATTGGCCTTTAGTACATTCAACCACGCTTCTTTTTTACTTTTAACCGTTTGCATCACCTCTTCATTCCACCACTCACTGTTAACATTCTTACTTCCTACTTTAGCACATCCACATACTTCTTTTGCACTGCTAACAACTGCTTCATTCATTTGCTCCTAAATTTGTCAGCTTCAACTTGTTTACATTCAACTGATTTACTTGCGAGTGCCCTTAGATACTTATCCTTATTACACTGTTCACTTAACTTCTTACTCTTAATTCTACCCACTTCCTTCCGTATCACCTTCCTCTCCATCCAAGCCCCAACTAACTTAATTTTACATAGAACAACATAATGATCCGATAACCCATTCCTAATCACCTCACTGATTTAACATCCAACACGTACTTCAACATCTCCTTTTTCACCAACACAAAATCAATTATCATACCATCTCTACCTGCACCAACTCTAGTATACTTATGGATACTCTTGTGTTTAAAGAAAGTAATACTTACACACATACCTCTCTCCTCGTAGAAATCAATCACCTTCCTACCATTCTCATTTTCTCCCGACACCCCAAAACCACCTGTTATACCATCTTCTTTTCTGATCACCTATCCAACCATTTAGGTCCCCAACACAATCAATCTGAAGCTCCTACTCACCCCATCCAAAACATCATTCAGATTATCCCAGAAAATCGTGCTCTCTTCAACATTTCCCTCAGATGGACCATACGTCACCACCACATATACCTTTACCTTTTCAAACTTAAATTTAATCATTAGAATTCTAATACTCACACACACAAAGTCTACCATAGCTCTGTACCACAAGTCACTCATCAAAATTGTAAATCCTTATCTCCCCCTCTCATTCCTTTCCACACCAGCACACACACATTTCACACCACACCACTCATTTTCACCGTTTCCTTTCATCTTTGTTTCAGTCACAGCCAGCAAATCAAATTTGCTCTTTCTAAATACATCTATCACCTCTCTCCTCAACATTTATTCCTCTGACATTCCATGTACCCTTACGATTCATATAATTTCGCCGAAAGATAGAAGGCCGTTTACGGCGATCACGACTTTCTCCGAGGCATGCATTAGCATTCCTAGCAAGAGATAGGTGGTAGTGGGCAGTCAACCCAACTACCACCGTCCCTTAGTGGCCTTCTACGACACGCAGGACATACGATGTGGGCAATTCTTTCTCCCCCACACACATAGGGATATAAGTAGAAGGGATGTCTGTAAGATGTTGTCTAGAAGAGGGGTGAGAACGTTAAGTATGTGTATATGATATGTGAATATATGGTGGTCAGTAAGATGATGCCTGGAGGATGAATGTGTGAAGAAAATGAACGCAAAGGAGAAAGGCGAACCATTAAAATGGGAGGTAATTTCATCGCTTCGAGTATGCGTATACTCTCCCTCTCTATCAATATATATATATATATATATATATATATATATATATAGTTATATAGTATATATATATATATATATATAGTATATGTTATATATATATATATATTTATATATATATATATATATTATATATATATATATATATATATATATATATATATATATATATATATATATATATATATATTCTTTCCTTCTTCTTCTTCACCTTCCTCTTTGCCCCAAGATTGGGGGTAAGGTGCTGTACAAGCATCGGAAAAGAAAAGCAGTAGGAGAACATGACAAACGTCGAAAAGAAAGCCCAGCCTTACCGCCCCCTCTGTACCATTAATTAGCGAGAGCTCGTCACAGACAGAAAATCCACCCTAGAGCATCATGGGACCGCGACGGACCCTCACTATGGTAAATCGTCAATGTAAGGGTTCATCCCCTGGCCCAGGTGGGCCACAACCATGCCCCCCATACAAAAACCCCGCCATTCTCCTATCATGCACCTTTATTCTCGCCTCAGCCAAACTCACTTCAGACATTCATTCACCGACTCAATCCACTTTCTCTTCGGTCTCCCAGCCGGTCGGTTCCCAACACACTCACCACTATACATCCGCTTAACCAACTGACTATCACTCATCCTTTCCACATGACCAAACCATCTCAACATACTTTCATTTATTCTCTCATTTACCCCTTTCTTCACACCACACCACTCTCTACGTTCATTCCTCTCTTTATCAATTCTTCTCACACCTAGCACACCCCTAAGATTGTCCATCTGAAGATTGATCCATAGATCTATACTCTTATTCCAGACCATAGTCTCACTACCATACAAATAAACACAGGTAACAACATACCCTCATGTAAGACTCTATAGCACACCCAAGACTTAGTCCCTTTGCATTCACCAACGATTTAATTGCACCAGCCAACCTTCCTGCCATTCACAACTTTCCTACTACACCTGCATCATCCGTTCCCCTTCATCCAACATATACCCTAAATATTTAAAACTGACACTTGTTCTAGCTGCTCACCATCTAACATAACCACACTGAGGACTGTCCTCACTCTCACAACCATAACCTACTCTTATCCACGTTTTCTTTCAAGCCTCCTTTTACACACCCTGCCAGATCTCTCCCAATCTCCTTCTCAAACTCTCTTCAGATTCGCCACACAGAACCAAATCATCTGGCATATAATAGGTAAGCACCCTCCACTCCATCTCCATTCTCCACCATTCTAACACCATTTCCTGCCATCCCCACTTCAAATTCTTCATAACCCCATCCATATACAAATTGAATAACTAAGAGACATAACACAACCCTGTCTCATCTTCGCTATTAATCCTAAACCAATCAAAATTGACACCATTTATTCTACACGCTTCACTATCGTCATACATATCTTTTGATTCCATTCAGAAGCCTACCTAATCAACAATCTCATATATCACTAACACCTGCCATAACGCTTCCTATTAATTTATCATACACCTGTTGCAAAATCCATAAAACCTAAATACAATTTATTCTTCTTTCTCCTCATTTTCAATCATTTGTTTCAATGTAAAAGATTTGATCTCACACATCCTCTACCACTCCTAAACGTACCCTTGTGTTTCACCAATCAGTCCTTCAGTCACTGACGCACTCTTTCGACCAAAATACTAGCATATACCTTCCTACAACACTCCTTAGTAAACTTATTCCCCTATAATTTTTACAGTTCCCCTTTTCCCTTACCTCTTCCCTTATAAGGGTACTATTACTGCTCTCCTCCAATCCCTTGAACTATACCCTCTATAAACGTTTTTATTACACAACTTCCAAATCCAATCAATCTCCATCCGCCTGTTCTGGATCATTTCACCAGTAATTTCATTCATACCTGCAGATTTACTCATTCTTCAACTTTTTCACTCTTCCCATTACCTCCTTCCTACTAATAACCTCATCCCCAAAAATACCTATTCTTCTGCACCATCAAACCCACACACACCACTATCACCTCCTCATTACTGTTAATATTGTGCAGATTCCTCGAAGTGTTCTTTCCACACTCCCTCTCACACCTTTTATCAGTTACAAAAGCACCATCCCTATTCATTATTCTAAGTAAGATTCCCCTTATTCTCATTCTAACCTTCGCGCTTCCTTCCAGAAGAGCTCCTATTCCCTTGTAAGTCCCCATTCATCCTCCTCCAAACTGTTCATTTACCTCTTGTTTTCCTACGTATACACCTTTAGTATTTCTTTTTCCTCCTTATATAATTCCAAGCATCTTTCTTTGAGTCTTCATCATTTGCTTTTAGTACATTCAACCACGCTTCTTTTTACCTTTAACCGCTTTCATATCACCTCTTCATTCCACCATTCACTGTTAACATTCTTACTCCTACTTTAGCACATCCACATACCTCCTTTGCACTACTACTAACAATTGCTTCCTTCATTTGCCCCCAGATTTGTTCAGTAACAAAATATATATATATATATATATATATATATATATCTTAGCATAGTTATATATATTAGTAGTTATATATATATATATATATATATATATATATATATATATATATATATATATATAGTATATATATATATATATATATATATATATATATATATATATATATAAGCCCTTAGCAGTGCTATTTGGAAAATTATTGCTATTCAACATTTAACTTGTTTGACTATTTATTATCTCCAAAGTTGAGCTTCACATGACAATTTTTAAAAATAAATAAATGGGTAGAAACCATTATATTGTTTCCTTTTGTTTCTCTTAAATGATTATGCAAAAACAAACCATATTACACTATGTAACAAATTTAATTACTAGAAAATATTGAAATATAAACAATTCTTGGTTAAAATAATAATAATCAATTTACCTGTAAAACTGGTATTCCAGATGCTCCAGAACTTTGGGATCCAGATTTTGCCAACTGGGCTGCTAACTGTGAACCGCTAAGTTGACCTAAAATATTAATCATTATTATTATTATTATTATTATTATTATTATTATTATTATTATTATTATTATTATTATTATTATTATTATTATTATTATTATTATTATTTTTTGATTTATCGTTCTATATATTTACTTTCTTGTAACATAATTTACTTTAAAATGTCTGAAAATACCACAGGGAGTAGCAGCCAGCCTACAGGCCTCGACCGTTCTCGGTTATGCACTCGAGCACACCAGAGATTTCGTGCGAATGATTTTAAATGATATATACTAACAATGATATTGAGTCTGACTGATAATACATTAAATTTTATGTTAATGTCTGGTTTGCGTGTTTTGATGTAGAAAATAAATTCTTTATTTATAAAATTGCGGAGGCCTTCTACATCAAAACACGCAGACCAGACATTAACAAAATTTAATGTATTATCAGTCAGACTCAATATCATTTGATTTAATTATTATATATCAATTAAAAGACTCATTCGCTTACAAGAAATAATCCTCTGAAAATGTCTCAAGTATAGAGACGAAACGCGTCGGGAATCTAAATAAATATATCTTCTTCTTCTCCTGTAAATTATTTTCAAAGATTATTTTAAGGAAATTAAATTAGGTACAAAAATAAATATTTAGAACATTGGAAATAAAATCAAAAACTTTTATAAAATCAAAGGCTGATGTTGAATTCCTATATTATTATTATTATTATTATTATTATTATTATTATTATTATTATTATTATTATTATTATTATTATTATTATTATTATTATTATTATTATTATTATTATTATTATTATATTTCCTGTTTTTCCCAAAATTTTGACAATATTAAAATTAAGAAGAGAAAATCAATAGATGTCTTACAATCAATTGAACCCTTTCAAAAACAAAATAATTTGTAACATAATATATTTACTTAACAATTAATAATAAATAGCTTGGGGAATAAAATGAAGAATGAGCACGCGTTAGGTAGCTGTGTGGTGTGAAGAGAATAAATGTTCGTATTAATATGGTTTGGTCATATGGAAAGGATGGATGATAGTCGGTTGGCTAAGCGGGTGTATAGAGGTGAGTGTGCTGGAAAGAAAAAGTGGATTGAGTCAGTTAAAGAGTGTCTGAAGGAAAGAAATGCGAATTTAGCACAAGCAAGAAGAATGGTGTAAAATAGGAGTGAATGGCGTGGGTTTGTGATAGGGTATGGTTGTGGGTCAGGGGATGAACCATGACATTTACGAGATAAAACAGAGGGGGTCTGTCCCGGGTGTTGTGAAGCTCTAGGGTGAATTTTATCTGCGACGCGGTCGCAATTAAGAGTATAAGAGGTGGAGCCGGTCTTTTCGACTTAGGATTTGTTCTTCTCTTTTACTATTTAAACAATAAATTACTTAGTGTGTCCTTCACAAAGATAAAACAAAACAATAATTCATAGCTGTAAAATAAATGCAACTCAAAATTTATTTTTTGTTGATTCACTAAAAATGGATAATTTTAAAAAAATTGCTTTATAACAAAAAGAAAAAAGTATCCAAATCATTAAATAGAAATAACCAATCATTAAATAGAAGTTTAATTGTAAGAACTGCAACTTCTAGGTGAATAGTAACAATTTACATTGCAAATGAAACAAAGGCCATTGTCTAAAGTTGTTTTTTTTTTTAACTTAAAACAAAATAAATTGAAGCTTCTGATTTCCAAATGCTTACTTAGTGGTAACTGAACAACTTGTCTTCTGTTGAAGGCCGGATGGACTTTGTAATCATGACGGTAGCAGCAGGGGAAGAGGAGGAGGGAGTGAAGAACTCACTACTCGTTGTTCCTGATGTTTTCGAGAGGACCTAAACAAACAAAAGTGCTAAACAATATAGAGGGGAATAAATTAAATTTTTTAAAACTTACCATAATAATACGATAGTTTTAAAGTTCTACATTTGCGACTAAGTAAAAACATAACCATTTCTATATCTACCATTGTAAGTGGTGGTTTATTTTCTAATTTTTTTTTAATGATTTTTTCTCATGAAAATAAATTGTATTGGAAATGGGTTCGTAGCCACAATGTGAAAGAAAGACATAAGAATATGATTTTATGAACCATTCATTGATGAGATACCACTGTGAAGGTCCGTCATGGGTCTTGTGAAGGCTTTAGGGTGAATTTATGACTGGTGACGAGCTCTCATTTAACGGTATGTTCTTTACTACTTAGGAGGAGGAGGGAGGAGGAGGAGGAGGAGGAGGAGGAGGAGGAGGAGGAGGAGGAGGAGGAGGAGGAGGAGGAGGGTTAGGCTGTTTTCAAAATTTAAAATCTTAAATAAAAATAAGTAACATAATAATATGAACTATGATTTAATGTAGAGGGTGATGAAACAATAATAATAGCTGAAGTTGTATTATTTTGACCAGTAACAGGA
>JABUQX010029121.1:2500-7500 GCA_015478945.1 Trachelipus rathkii
GGTCTCTCGGCCTCCGGGGAACTACGGTAGGACTAATCCCCCCCTCCGGGGAGGGTCTCCGGAACCCGCGTTGGTATTTTGGGTGTCGCGGGGGTTCCTTCCCCCCTCCCCTACGGGGTATGGAAAACGTCCCCCCTGATGTTCCCGTCGCTCGAGCCCCCCTAGTGTGCCGTATAAAAGCAAAATTTATAGAAAGTCTATTTATTTTAACGAGTAACCAAAAAAGGTCTCTAAATAAGGCCATTACTAATTATATTACTATATTTATTAACAATAATTTTTTATTATTATTATAATTTTTACATTTCTTATGGTGAAATTTACGGAGGGGCATTCCAAAAATGTATCTTTTCGCTGGTAGTAGGTTTAGTTTTTGAGATATTTTTTTTTTTTTTTTTTTTTTTGTACATTTCCCAGGGCAAACTTTGGACCAGCATTCCAGCAAATGTATTCCGTTTTACCTGTGCATTAATAGTTTTAAGCATACATCATGACGGGACAATCGAAAAGCTGGTCTTATATATATATATATATATATATATATATATATATATATAGATAATATATATATTATTATTACTATTATATTATATATTATATATAATATATATATATATATAATTATATATATATATATATTAGGAACTTCTCCTTTTAAAGGGTAGTTAACCGATATATATCGAACGAACAATTTTATCGATTTTTTCGGATTATTTTTACTTTCGACAATGGTGCAATGAGGGGTTTTTTTTTTTTTTTTTTTTTTACTAAAGGGGAATACCCAAGATTAAATAGCAAAGATTTGAGCAGAAGTCAGGGTCTCTCGGCCTCAGCGGGAGACGACGGGGGCCCCCCTCTTTCCCCCGTTGGCTCGAGCCCCTTAAAATATCATAAAAAAAAAATTAAAAAAAAATTAACATATAAAAATTTAACATGATAAAAAAAAAAGCAAACTTGTGGAAAACTTTCGCCGGATCTTTCTATTGCGGGTTTAGCTAACACCGTGACATGCTGGGCTGCCACGAGCAGATTCTGCGTATTGTCGTATTATTACATTTATTTTGGAAATACTATCGAAAGATAAATGCAAAAAAAAATATATATATATATATATTATATATATATTATATATATATATTTATTATATTTATATATCTAATATAATTATATATATATAATATATATTATATATATATATTATATATTATATATATAGTCCCTGTTATGTTTTACGACTCCTTCAGTTTTGAATTTTTTTTTTTTTTTTTTTTTTTGCTTGTATTTATATGTTCCTGATTTAGTGGTGGACGACATGACTCACAAAATATATAGACCTTATTATTATTTATGACGCCGTACTTTTTTTTGTCTTTTTTATAAATATATATTGCTTGTAATTATGATACTAACAATGAATTTAATGGTAACGGAACATGATTCCAAAAGTTTCGGAAAAATTTTAAATATTTTTTTAAAAATCACAATTTATATAAATATTTTATTTAAAAATGAAATATTTCGGATAACCCGGCAACTCCGGTGCATAAAATTAAATTAATTCTTCTTTTTTGTTTTATTTTACCAAAAAAAATAAAATAAAAGAAAAATTCTCAAATCATGTTGGCCAAACTAAAGAAGTTACCCGCATGATATCTCGAAAACAAGATAGGTACAAGAAAACTGATAACATATATGGAATCCAAAAAACAAAATTTTTTTTTGTTTATTTTTGGGAAAATGGAAAAAAAAAAATTTTTGTTTATTTTATTTTTTTATATCTCCAAAACTACGATAGGTAGAAGAAACAACTGATAAACAATGATGGACCATCAGCGTATAAATTTTTTGGGGGCTCGAGCCGACGGTGGGACAGAGGGGGGGACGTTTTCCATACCCCGTAGGGGAGGGGCGGAGGAACCCCCGCGACACCCAAATACCAAAGAGCGGGGGTTCCGGAGACCCCCCCTCCTAGGGGGGGAAATAGTCCTACCCCCCGTGGTCCCCAGGAGGCCGAGACCCCGACTCCTTTACATCTTTTCGGTTTACCCTGGGGTATTCTTTTAGTTAAAAAAAAAAAAATCTTTTTTCATACATATTTCATACGCTGATTCTAAATATGTTATTAGTTTTCTTGTACCTATCGTAGTTTTGAAGATAAAAAAATCATTTTCCATACAAATTTCATACGCTGATTCCATATATGTTATCAGTTTTCTTGTACCTATCTTAGTTTTCGAGATATCATGCGGGTAACTTCTTTAGTTTCACCATAATGTTTTTATGAATTATATGTTTTTTGGGGGCTCTAGCCGATGGGGGACAGAGGGGGGACGAAGTCCCCCCGTCGTCCACCTAAGAGGCCGAGAGACCCCGACAACTGATATCTATGCGGTCTACCCTAGGGTATTCGTTAGTTTTAAATCATAAAACGACTGTACATAAAATATGTAAGTATAAATATATACGTAATTATCCGAAAATATTTCATTTTTTGAAAAAATAATTAATATAAAAGTGATTTTTAAATTATTTAATATATTTCGAACTTTTGAATCATGTCCGTCACCACTTAAATTCATTGTTAATATCATATACTAGCAATATATTGAAAAAAAAAAATCAAAATTGACTGAGTCGTAAAACATAACAGGTCATATATATATATAATTTATATATATATATATATATATATATATATATATATATATATATATATATATATATATATATATATATATATATATATATATATATATATATATATATATATATATATATATATATATAGGCCAAGCCTCTAGAAGAGCCACAATCCATATCTCAAAAAACTACAACAGCATACCGAAAAAGGAATACATTGCTGCGAATGCCTGGCAAAATTTTCCGAGGAAACTGCTTAAAAAAAAAAAAAAAAAAAAAAAAAAAACATCTCGAAAACTACAAAAAAGCTACAGGGAAATGAAATACATTTTTGGAAATCCTTGTAAAAATTTTGGTTCAGAAAATGTAAAAAAAAAAAAAAAAAAAAAAAAAAAATTAAACATAAAAATTGGTTATTTTTTTGGGGGGATGCTGGGACATAGTATATATATTATATATTTTTTTTAAAGTATTACAAGGCAATTTAGGGGCTCGAGCCGACGGAACACAGGGGGGACGTTTTCCATCCCCCGTAGGGGAGGGGCGAGGAACCCCCCGACACCCAAATATACCAAAGAGCGGGGGTCCGGAGGACCCTCCCGGAGGGGGGGGAAATTAGTCCTACCCGTAGTTCCCCGGTAGGCGAGAGAACCCCGACTCTGCCATCCGGTGCGGTACTACCTTGGGCGTATTCTTTAGTTAAAAAAAAAAGCAAAATTTAATAGAAAGTCTATTTATTTTAACGAGTAACCAATAAAAGGTCTCTAAATAGGCCCTCTAATCATATTACTATAATTATTAACAATAATTTTTTTTTTTTTACATTTTCCTATCCAAAATTTTACGAGGATTCCAAAAATGTATTCCTTTTCGCTGTAGCTTATTGTAGTTTTTGAGATATAATTTTTTTTTATTTATTTTTTTTTTTATTTTTGACATTTCCGCACTAAAGTTGGACCAGCATTCCAGCAATGTAATTCCTTTTCCTGTAGCTGTTTAGTAGTTTTTTTGCAGATATGGATATGGGCTCTTCTAGAGGGCTGACCAATATATTATATATATTATATTATATATATATATATTATATATATATTATACTATATATATAATATACTATATATATTATATATATATATATATATATATATATTATATAATATAATATATATATATATATATTATATATATGCCCTTGTATGTTTTAAGACTCCGTCAGTTTTGATTTTTTAACATATATTAAAAAATATATTAAAAAAAAAAACAAAAAAAATATTCCAAAACTGACGGAGGTCGTGTGTTGAACATAACAGTCCCTCCTATATTTATAATAATATAATATTATATATATATATATATTATATATAATATATATACTATATATATATATATATATATATATATATAATATAAAAATAATAAATATAATAATAATAATAATAATAATAATAATAATAATAATAATAATAATAATAATAATAATAATAATAATAATACTAACCCCACGTCTACCTGTATCCCAAGATTAGGGGTGAAATGCGATCAAGCATGAAAAACATGTCATACAAAGGGATAATAATATTAATAAACCCTGTCACTGAGACATTAGAATTTTATAAGCCTATCACTCTTCAATTCATACATATATAATGACGGATATCGGAAATAAAAATTTGTAACTTAATATACACTGACTTCATTAGTAATAAGTATTCAATTAGCTATTTATTAAGCATAATTCACTCTCATATAAAATAATAACTGGATTCGATTCACTTTTCATAAAGAACATTAATAAGAAACAGGCAAACCTTAGTATCAGATATTTCTCGTGCAATGGCGGAAAACGGGAAAACTTTTGAGGCAATATAATAAATAAATAAATTTTAGTAATTTACTTAATATGGCAAAATACAAACGACGATAATTAAAATAATTGCATTTATTATTTTTTAAATAAATATATTCCATTAAGAAAGTTTATAATAATCATTTTTTAAAAAAAAAAATTTGATTATTGCCTACTTGGCAACATTCAGGTTTTTTAACACGTGACCAGTTACAATATGACGTTAATAATTATTATGCACATCAATCAATCAACCTGTCAATAATTAATTCAACAATTAACTAATTAAAACAATATCAGAAATATAAAGCGATATATATATATATATATATATATATATATATATATATATATAATATATATTATATATATATATATACTATATATATTATAATATATATATATATATATAATATAATAATATATATATATACATATTACATATATAGTTTAAAGTGGATTGGCAAAATTGTTTGTATATTATTATCTATCTAAAATTTATATCCATATGTCG
>JABUQX010029121.1:17500-20000 GCA_015478945.1 Trachelipus rathkii
TATAAATATTGGAAACCCAAGACTTGCTGTTATGGTTCCTTCTTTCCAGCCTCCTCTGCTCTGTGGAACTCCATCACATCATCAGTTTTTCCTGCAGTATTCATTCAATTATCCTCTCTTTAAAGCTCACGTATGCCCTCACCTGAGGAATTTACTTTAGGCTTGGACTTAGGTAGATTTCTCCTCCTTGATAAGGGCTATGCTATGATTGGTGTTATCCTGTTAAATATATATATATATATATATATAATATATATATATATATATATATAATATATAATATATATATATATATATATATATTTTATATATATATATATAATATATATATATTTAAAATATATATAATTTATAACCAGTTACAGATATCGAAATACATTATATTATATAATAATATTTTTATAAGATATATATATATATATTATATATAAATATATATATATATATATATATATATATATATATATATATATATATATATATATATATATATATATAAAACTATCGCTATTTTCATACATATTATCATAAAAACATTAAACTTATATAAAAGAAAATAGTAATAAAAAAATAAAAACCTTGATATTAATTTAAATTAATATTTCTATTTTTTAGCTTTTCATTTTTAATTTCATTTATTTTTACTTTTATCCACTTTTTTTTGGTTTCAACTTTTAAATACGTTTTCTCTCTCTTAATCTTATTTCCTTTTGAGAAATTATGAAAAGTGTTTCAAAAGACAATGACTGTGTTAATTTGCTCAATTATCTTCTTCCATTAATGAAATTAGACCTTCGAAAGTTACTTTCAATTGTCGGAAAAGCTCAGAAGAAATTTTTTAACTTTCATCTTTTTTTTTAACTAAGAATAGCAATGTTTAAATGGAAAATTTAGCTCGAGATGAAATGATATTAAGTGAAACTCTTGTAACTTTTGACTTCTGTGTAGAGAATATCTTTTATATATATATATATATATATATATATATATATATATATATATATAATACACATTAAATAAATATATTTGTAGTATCTATATATATATATATATATATATATATATATATATATATATATATATATATATATATATATATATATATATATATATATATATATATATATATATATATATGGCAAACTAAAGAAGTTACCCGCATGATATCTCGAAAACTAAGATAGGTACAAGAAAACTGATAACATATATGGAATCAGCGTATGAAATTTGTATGGAAAATGCAAAAAAAAATTTTTACTTTTTTTTTTTTATTTTTTTTTATATCTCTAAAACTACGATAGGTAGAAGAAAACTAATAACATATATGGAATCAGCGCATAAAATTTTTTAGGGGGCTCGAGCCGACGGTGGGACAGAGGGGGGGACGTTTTCCATACCCCGTAGGGGAGGGGCGGAGGAACCCCCGCGACACCCAAATACCAAAGAGCGGGGGTTCCGGAGACCCTCCCCGGAGGGGGGGAAATAGTCCTACCCCGTCGTCCCCCAGGAGGCCGAGAGACCCGACTCTTTGCATCTTTGCGGTTTACCCTGGGGTATTCTTTTAGTTAAAAAAAAAAACTTTTTTAATACATATTTCATACGCTGATTCTAAATATGTTATTAATTTTCTTGTACCTATCGTAGTTTTGGAGATAAAAAAAAAAATAAAAAAAAAATAATTTTTTTTTCATTTTCCATACAAATTTCATACGCTGATTCCATATATGTTATCAGTTTTCTTGTACCTATCTTAGTTTTCGAGATATCATGCCGGTTTTCTTTTAAAAAATCACCTTTATTATAATATATATATATATATATATATATATATATATATATATATATATATATATATATATATATATATATATATATATATATATATATATATATATATATATATATATATATATATATATAATATAATATATATATATATATATATATATATATATATATATAAAGTATGTGTGTTTGTGTGCGTCATAATGCTGAAAAATATCACGCAAAATATTTTTAGAAAATCGTAATACCTCTCAAAAAAAAAAAAGAAAAAAAAAAAGAAAAAGAGCTCAAAATTAAATAAATTCTGCTACCTCAGTACGAAATCCATTTTTAATGTTTAGTTTAGGCCAATATTTTTAGAGCTTAATTAAAGTAATTTTTTTGATTCAAGCTAAAATTATTCCTGCCTACAAGTATCAGTACTTAGATATGCTGAAAATTGTCTTGCATATCTCATTAGTCTAGTTTAATTCATTAAGTGTAGCCTTATTTCATTATAATTATTTTTGAAATACTTTTATAAAATTCTGAAATGTTATTTAACATTGGTTATTAGTTTTAATAAAAGATGGAATGTCAAAAATACATCCACGCTCTCTCTCTCTCTCTCTCTCTCTCTCTCTCTCTCTCTCTCTCTCTCTCTCTCTCTCTCTCTCTCTCTATATATATATATATATATATATATATATATATATATATATATATTATATATATA
>JABUQX010029121.1:35000-37500 GCA_015478945.1 Trachelipus rathkii
AGTAAGAAGATTTAATTCATATAAAAATATGTTTATATAAGACTCTCCTCTAATTAAAAGTGCATATATTGAAAAAATGAATAAAACATTTGCAAAGAAAAAGATAAAAAGTGAAATACATATCAAAATTTGTGAGAGAAAAGATTAGTTATCATTTGCTGATAATAACAATAATAGACATTGACGTTACTATGGAATTTTTCTGGGGGAAGGGGGGAGATTGTCTCTGAAAATTTCAGCCAGCCTGTTATGATTTATTATTTTCTCAAATTTCTGTGGGGTAGTTGGTAATCTAGGGGGTTATGCCCCCTCTAATTACGCCTATGATAATAGCAGGTTTTAAATTCCTGATATTAAATAAAGATTTATAGCTATTGTCTATGGAATAAATTTTTTGACAATTGTTTTAAAAAAGAAACAATCTCTAAATATAAAACATTAGCATTAAAATAACATTAATGTCAATAGAAATCCTTCATTCGATCCAGCAATGCAGTTTTTCTATAGGATTTCGCCTTTTTCCTACAAGAACCCCATTTTGGGGGTTAAACCCCCTCGGAGAGGGTGTATATTATCAGTTACTCTAATAATAATAATAATAATAATATCTGCAACATTCTATATAATCTTATATATATATAATTTATCTATATAATCTAAAATCTATATAATTTTAAGCATATTTAGCAACATATAAATCAAATAATATTAAAAATTTCTGCCAAAATTATGATTTCGTGTTAATATTACGCGTATCTAATAACATATATAATTTAATGTTGGTCATATCTGGCAACATATTTGATTTAATGTTGATATTAATCATATATTTATCAGAATAAGTAAAACGTTCAAGAAAAATAAATAAAAAGATATAAAAATATTTTTACATAGTAATGACATTATATATATATATATATATATATATATACTATATATATATATAAATATATATATATATATATTATAATATTAGTATATATAATATATATATATATATTATATATATATATATAATATATATATATAATATATATATATATATATATATATAATATTTTATTTTATATTATTCATTAAAAGAAAATGCTGCGATACAAAAATACAAAATTAAAAAAGAATGCTGGTCATATATAAGCAAATTACATGCTTTTTGACAACAATACCGCGATTAACTTTATTATTATTATTATTATTATTATTATTATTATTATTATTATTATTATTATTATTATTATTATTATTATTATTATTATTATTATTATTGCATTAACTTTATTAATGCAAGACAAGATTTCCTGAACATAATTTTAGTGCTCGATGTTCTTAAATGTCCAACGACAATTATTCCATAAAGTTATAAGCAACAAACATAACATTTGCTTAATGCTTTTTCAGCCTGCCTAAAAGAAAGTCTGAGTAATGGGGGTCACGCCATTATAGCTATGTATAAAACAGCATGTCCATTTCCTTACGTCATCAAAAAACCACAATATTTACCAACATAGATATGCCAGTCGTAAAAGAACAGCAATACATAAATCTTATACATTTGCTCGATAGTCAGAATATCAATTTCTTTACAGAACAACAATGTGCTCATAACCTGGTGCAAAATATCCTCACTATTGCATTCTGCTCGGTTCGCAAGGGAGAAACCGCTTCAGGAGGCGAACTACCCCACACAACCAGGTGAAGCAGGAGCTGTGGATACACAAATGAAAAATACAATATCTTAAGTACAGACAACGGCAAATACTTCTTCAATGACCATATCAATCCCTGATAATAGGAAAGTTTTCTCACTACACTCTTCACATGCTGAGCAAACTCTGATCTATTAAAAGTCCTAGGTATTTAAATGCTTCAACCCTATCAATCTACACATCGTCAACATAGATATCCACTGGGAGTTGACCCCTGCATTGAGAAATTCATGAATTTAATACAAATCGGTTTTTTCTCAACCAGTTAGAAATCTCCGCCAGGTCCCTATTAAAGAGTGCCGATATCTATATCATTTCCAGCCCGAAACAAAACTGTATCATCGGCAAGCAACACCAAACGTGGCAAAATATATTGCAGGTCGTTAATGTAAACAAGAAAGAACAAAGGTCCCAACATACATCTCTGAGAAACACCATATCTCACCACAAGAGCTCGGGATCTAGCATCCTGTAACTGCACATACTGTCGCCGATTACTAAGATGAGAATATAAAAATTTTCCCACAATACCTCTAAATCCAAATCTTTCCAATATTTGGACAAGTATTTTATGTTCAACACAATTAAACGCCTTTGAGAGATCCAGAAATACTACCATTAAAAAGTTCTTTTCCTGAAATTCATTCAGAACATTCTCAACAATTTTCATGACGGCATGAGTCTATTCTTATTCTTCCTAAATCCGTAAGTAGTAGGATACCCATTCCGGTCGTGCTTACTACCTGACCAGCGATGAGCACAATCGCTAATCAGGTGGATATTTTTTACTCACG
>JABUQX010029121.1:42500-47500 GCA_015478945.1 Trachelipus rathkii
TCCATTTTAGGCCTGTTTACGGTGCACAAGTTTATCTGATTTGTATTAAAAGTGTTTTATTTTACTAAGTGTATATCATATTTATAATAAATACTTAAATTGAGGAATAATTATTAATTTCCACTAGAATAGATAATAATTAAAATTCACTAAGTTTCAATAAAGCAAACACCAGGCTCAGCATGAGCCCACCCGCAAAGGCAGCCATCCCCGCACCCGCAGGTGCGTCCCCGCCCGCCGTATATATATATACTATATATATTATATATATATATATATATATATATATTATATATATATATAGTATAATAAGACAGAAATTTAGAGCGGAACGCGGCGGACGCACTGCGGGTGCGGGTTTGGCTTGCCTTTGTGGGTGGGGCTCATGCTGAGCCCTGGTGGTTAGCTTATGAACTAGTGAATTAATTATTATCTATTCTAATTAATAATTATTTCTCAATGTAAGTATTTATTATTATAAATATGATATACACTTAGTAAAATAAAACACTTTTAATACAAATCAGATAACTTGTGCACCGCTTAACAGCTAAAATGACTATGATTTTAAAATGAGTTTGGGTCTAAAAGATAATAAAACACACACCTGCTCAAATACAAGTTTAAAGAACAAAGTTAATTTTCAAAAGACGATAAAATAATTCTCGACCAATCACATACGAGGTCATATAGAGATAAGGATTACTCCGACCAATCACAAGTAAGGAAAACATTTCCTTCTTACCTGCTTAAAGGATCTTATCGATCCAGCATGTTTCAGTTTGAAATATATTTATAAAAATAATAATAACAATGATTCTTGTCTATACGGGAATTACCTTTTGACCTGGTATTAGGATTAAATTAGCCCGTCTACAAAAAGGCTTATCCTAAATTTAGGCCTAAATTTAGGCCTAACGTAGTTATTGCACCACATTTTACAGAAAAAAGGTCAGTTTGGAAATATATTTTGACCTAGAATTAGGCTTAAATCGCCTCGGTTACAAAAAAGGATTATCCTAAATTTAGACCTAAAGTAGTTATTTCAACCCATTTTACAGAGAGAGGTCAGTTTCGTATCTGTAAGGAGTCCGGGTTGTTGTGTTTTCTCGTGATGGATTGTCAATGTACATAGATAATAATAATAATAATAAAAAAAATCCGAATTATTTAAAAAACTTGAAATATTTTTAGTTAACATCGAGTGGAATAATATAAATGTAAGTGAATAATTGTTATTTTTAAATAAAAACTTAGGAGATTTCTAAAATACATGTTATGTTAGCAGAGAAGAACTTATTTTGTTTTTTTTATATTAAATGGCTAAAGATGATGTAAAGCAGTAAGTCAATAGAACAAAACGTGGCATAGCTTGGTGTAGAGGGGTGCTAGGGGCTGACCTTACTGATTTACTGATTTATTGCTTTAAGGTACGTAAAATATATGTTTTTAATAAAATTTCATAAAATTTTAGTAAAAGTTATTTTAAAACTGATAGTTATAAATTTATAAACCAAAAGTATAACAGTTAATAAATAATTCTTTTGGTGAATGATAATGACTGATTATCTTATAGAAGATTCTAAGTGTTTCAGAGGTCATCTTGGAAAAATCTCAGTGAGTAATATAAATGTACGTGTTTAATTAAAACAAAAATGTTTTAAACAAATAAACGTTATATGTGTAAGTGAGTGTGCGGGGTGTGTATGTGTGTGTGTGTGTGTGTGTGTCGTGTGTGTGTGTGTGGTAAATCTGTGTGCAAGTGTAAGTATATCTGTGGGTAAGTAAATCTGTGTGTGAGATGTAAGTAAATCTGTGTGAGTGTAAGTAAATCTGTGTGAGGGTTGAGTAAATCTGTGTGTGAGTGTTAAGTGTAAATTTAAGTGTCTTTGGACAAACTAAATGTCATAGTGAATGTGTGTATAAGTATCAAGTGAATGTGTGTGTGTGACAGAGCATTATATTATCAGATGTAAATGTAGTGTCTATGGGTAAAATGTAAGTGTCATAGTGAATGTGTGTATAGTGTCATAGTGAATGTGTGTATATGTGTAAGTGTATTGTGTGTTTGTGTGCGTGTGTGCGTGTGTGTCGTGTACTTTTTCTTGTGTGCGTTCTCATAATAGGACAGTATGTACGAAGTAATTATTAATTAAATATATAAAAATAATAATAAAATAATAATAAAAATAAATAAAATAATTAAAAAAATAAATAAAAAGTATTAAAACAAAATAAAAAACATAATGTTAATAAATATATGAGTTAAAGCAGTAAAACAGAAAGTTAAAACAGTAAAGCAGAAAGGTTAAGCAGTAAATGCAGAAAGTTAAAAGAGTGAATAATATAAATGTAGATGATTAATTATAAGCAGTAAAGCAGTAAAACAAAAGCATATTAATCCCCCCTTGTGGTTAGGTCACACCTCTACTTGATTTACTGATTTACTGCTTTAAGGTATGTAATGTTAATAAATATGTGAGTTAAAGCAGTAAAACATATGAGTTAAAGCAATAATAAAACATGAGTTAAAGCAGTAAAACATGAGTTACAGGCCGTAAAACAGTAAAACAAAAGCATACTAATCCCCCTAAGTGTTAGGTAACACCTCTTGATTTACTGAATTTACTGCTTTAAGGTATGTAATGTTAATATTTATGAGTTAAGCAGTAAAACATATGAGTTAAAACAGTAAAACATGAGTTAAAGCAGTAAAACAGTAAACAAAAGCATAACTAATCCCAACTAGGTGTTAGTTAACATCTATTTGATTTACTGTTTACTGCTTTAGGTCTGTAAAGTATATGTTTTAATTAAAATGTTTAAGTGCCTCTAAAAATTAGGAAAGGGCCAAAATTGACCCATGAAAGACCAAAGGGTTGGTCGTGTGTTTATACATGTGTATAAGTTATGTAAGTGAAAGTGTCTATGGTGAGTGTAGGTGTCATAGTGGATGTGTGTATAGGTGTAAGTGGGGGTGTGTATGTGTGTGTGTGTTTGTGACCGGTTGTGTATAAGGGTAAATGTAAGTGTCTATGGGTAAATGTAAGTGGTCATAGTGAAATGTGTTGTATAAGTTGGTCAATATAGAAATGTGTGTATAAGTTGTCAATAGTGAATGTGTGTGTGTGTGTGTGTGTGTTGTGTGTGTGTGTGTGTGTAATAGCAGTTATGTATAAGTGTGTATGTGTATAAGTATACAAGTGTGTGTGTGTGTGTGTGTGCGTGTGTGTGTGTGTGTGTTGTGTGTGTGTGTGTGTGGTGTGCACGGATGGAAATAAGTTAGGATAGATCCATACAGGTCAGGTTCCTACATGACCTCATGTTAGCACAGATACCTACCAAAGGCTAGGCATCAGTTACCTGGATGAGCTCAAGGCGGGGCGGAGGCTAGGTGCAGGAGTAGCGATAGGTGTAGGCTAGGTGTAGGTGTACGCTAGGTTAGGTTAGGTATTGGTTAGGTTTAGGTAGGTTAGGTTAGGTTAGGTTTTATTGGATTCAGGTTAGGTGCAGGTTTAGGCTAGGTGTAGGCTGGGTATAGGGTATCCGGCAAGGTCAATGTCGAAATATCATGATCAACAGGTCTAATATATCTTAATTATATATATATATTATATATATATATATTTATATATATATATTATATATATATAATATAGTATATATAATATAATATATTATATATATAAATAACTACTCTCTCTCTCTCTCTCTCATCTCTCTCTCTTCCATCTCCTCATCTCTCTCTTCATCTCTCCTCGTCTCTCTCTCTCTTCTCTCTCTCTCTCTCTCCTCTACATCTCTCGCTCTCGCTCGCTCGCTCGCTTTGTAGATGGGCATGTTTGGATCGTAAAAAGCCACGTGTAAAATCAACCAATAGTTGATAATATACCAAAATAAAATAAAATAATGAAAATAAATTAAAAATAATTAAAAATAATAAAAATAATTAAATAAAATGAATAAAAAATAATCCAATAATAAATGAATAAATTTTGAAGTAAAGGAATAACAATAAATAGAACGGTCTTTTCCACGTGCCTTTTACGGTAGCGATTCTCAATACGGAGAGACCTTATACATGAAAATAAAATAAAAATAATAAAAAAATACGCATAATAATAAAGTATCAAATAAAAAAGTATGTTTATATGTATGTGTGTGTGTAGGATGATAGCGATGTACACAGGACGTGTATATATATATTTATATATATATATATATATATATATATATATATATATATATATATATATATATAATATATATAATGATTTTTATATATATATATTTATATATATATATATATATATATATATAATATACTATATATATATATATATATATATATATATATATATATATATATAAATTGCATATATATAAAATGCAAAATCGAGATGCGCTTTTTCTAAACTTTTAATATGGAAATAGCTATTTCCAAAATTTTTGTATGCAAAAAAATGATTTATATATAAGTAACATTTGTTTATATATTAATGGGCATTCAGACGGAGCCCAATTAGTTAAGTTCAATACACTTCCTTAAGAGGCTACGGGTCGAGTTCCAGTTCGGTCAGTGACATGGAGAGTCACTTTTTTAAATTCCCACAATTCCTTTGTTCATTCTTGTGGGTGGGATGATTCGCATCAGAAGATAGATGATGTTATGCGCGTGCGCATGATGCATATACATGTATGCGCAAACGCATGGTACATATACATGACTAAGTAGTAGTATAAAATGACATGTGGCGACCATTCCTTAAAGAAGGCCCAATGGGTTCAGGATACCTGTGAAACCTTCCAGAAGAGTACAAGAGCCAACTATATATATATTATATATATATTAAATATAAATATATATTTTATATTTATATATATATTATTATATATATATAATATATATAATATATATATATATATATTATTATTAATATATATATATTATTAATATATATAATATAGTGAAAGGCAAATTTGAAAATAGATTCAATGAA
>JABUQX010029122.1:0-24282 GCA_015478945.1 Trachelipus rathkii
GGTAAGAGCGGAGAAGGGAATTGATTAAGATAATGGTGATATGATAGTGAGAGCATTACTAGTGAGTATAATAATTGAAGGCAAGGTAGTGTTAGGTGAAAGAGTTTGGGGAGGCCGGAGGGGATAAGCGAGGTATATACGTAGTAGAAGGGTGAGGAGACCAAAAGAAGTGAAATAGGTGGTTGTATGGATAAGTAGTAGATGCTGGATGAGGTAGGTGATGAGGAGGTAAAGAGGGTAGAGCGTTGTTGGCGCGAAGATTAGAGTGGCGGTGTGGAAAGTGAGAGTGTGAGGTGAGTGGCGAGATGAGGGATAGGGTGTAGTGATGAGAGAGGCTGTGTTACATCTATACTATATATTCAAATGCGGTAGAAATAAAAAGTTATGTAGGTAAACTATAATAAAATTAAATATATATATAATATATATATTAAATATTATATATATATATTTATATATATATATATATAATATATATTATAATATTAATATTATTATATTAATATATATATATATATATATATATATATATATATATTACTAATTATATATATATAATATAATATATATATTATAATATATAATATTATTAATATAATACTATATATATATATAATGATTAAAATTAGATCCTCAAAGTACAAACTCAAAATTATCCTTCTTCTGTCACAATTATAAAGAGTAATATTAGTCTCCTTTGTACATATATACATTTGTTTAATATATCGAAACAGTTTAAAATATTATTAAAACTAAAAATATAATCCAGCATTTAATATATTTATTTAGTATATAATATACCCATTATATAGTTAGGGTAAGATATATTATACTATATATATCTGTAAAATATAAGATTTATAATATATATTAATATACTTTATTTTATGCATTATAATATTATATAATCATTAAACGTAACTAAATTAACAGTTTATGCATATTATTGCATTAGCTTTATCTTAGTAAGTCTTAGAAGACGCTCCTTGTAACACAAAAAGCTCCATGGAAAAGATATAAGATTATTGAATCTATTATTATTATTATTATTATATATTATTATTATTATGTATTTGAGTTATTATATTTGATTATTAAACAAATATATAAGGTTAATAGTATATTTATATTATTATTATTATGTATTATTTATTTATTTTTATTATTTATTATTATTATTATTATTTATTGATTATTGTTGTATTTGTATTTTAAGTAGAAATTGATTTTTCCTAAAATTTTAGGTGTTTTAATTCAAAGGCAAACAGAATTTTGGGGAATTAGAAGAAAATTTTGAAACTTTTCTTGCATCAGATGTTAGTACTAATTATTTATTATTATTTCTTTCCCAGATTGGGGGTCAGGTGCATAGCATACACAGGAAACAGAAAAGTAGTAGAACATGACGCAAGTCAAAAAAAAAAAAAAAAAAACCTTACTGTCCCCTTTATAACACTTAAATGAGAACTTGCCGAGTCAGAAAAATCACCCCTAGGCTTCACGAAGCTGACGGACCCTCACTGTGTTATCTCATCAATGTGGGGTTCATCCCCTTAGCCAGGTCCACAATCATACCCTCTCACAAAACCCTGCCTTCATCCTTATTTGCACCTTTTTTTTCTCACCTCTGCCAAAACTCACATTCCTCTACTTCATGCATTCCTTTACTGACTCAATCCACTTTTTTTTTTTTTGATCTCCCGGCCAGTTGATTCCCAGCACATTCATCAATATACATCCGCTTAACCAAACTATCATCAATCCTTTCCATATGACCAAATCATGTTAATACACTCCTGCGTTTATTCTCTCATTTATGCCTTCTTCAACCCACAACTCCTAAACAATGATTTTGATATATCTTACTCGTGTCTATTCACCAATTCGCGTGTCACGGGAGACTCGGCATCTAAAAAAGATCTAGTTCTCTATTCACAGGTAGCATCTATGATACATAAATAGATGTTCAAGAGGTCTGCTATGTGTCATGTAATTTATTTCTTTTTTTTTCTTATCTCCTGTCTTCTAGGAGGGAGCGTGAAGATTTATATATTATGCTCTTACTATATATACCTTTACATACATTATATTAGTTAAACAGAGTATTACATCCTCACGGTCAATGTTAGGGGGCTGACAAGCACGTCACGGGGACAACACACGCGCAGCACGGAGTGTGAGTTACTTCTTTTCCTCACATCTACCCCGTACGACGCCAGTGATTGGGATGTGTCGGACGCAACCTCACGCCCACCTTCCGTATCACCCTTCCATCATATAACCAAGAGCGGATTGGTTTCTAGTGGAAACGACCCTTCCTCTCTGGAGGAGGGATATCATAGTCCTATCTGTGCTGTCTACCGCCAGCTCACACCTTCACGTAATGCGCCAGTGAGTCTTGAAGCCTGACAGTCCACCTACAGGGATCAGCCGAAAGGCTGAACCAAGCATCGTTCACGCCTCTGCTTCGTAGAGCATTAATCTCCTTACTGAAATTAAAAAAAACAAAAACAAAACTATAGCGGATACGATCCCTTTCAAGTCATTGCTCCGTGTTTAAACGAGTACGTGTATACAACAACATGATCTAAATAGGCTTCTACCTTCTCTCTCATATTACATCAGAGTGAGTTTCCTTATTTATCATCTCACACAATATCATTCCTTTTTTATATACTTCTCTTTCTCAAATTGCTCTCTCTTCCCTTATACTCCAACAAATTCTTTCTCACCCAACGAACTTCCTTCCAAAAAATGATTTTACTTCTGTTTTCGCCATGTACGTCTATTGTTCATAATCACCCTTGTGTGTGGAGTATCATTATTAATCCCGCTTTTATTCAATTCTTAACTTAATCTAGTCCTTCACGTACCATCTAAAGACGTCTATTTATGTAACTTTCATACAGAGTGCTTTATCTCTCTTGCTGACATCATCTTATTTTTTATTGATGCGTCTACGAGCTCAACACCACCTCTCGTCCGTGCTGAGCTTTAAGGTAACTCTCTTTACTCTCACCCATAAATTTATTATCATATTAAACACCCAATTATTAATCTTCACACTCATCCGCACGACAATTATCATACCCTTTATATACCCTCATATACTGTACTTATTACTCTTAATACCTATTCCACCCTCCTATGTATTTATATCCTACCATGACTTACCCTCTTGTCACCAATTACCTTCTTTTGCATGGCATATCATAACAGCTACTACCCACCCCTATATCCCACCACAATATCTCACTACATTCTACATTTCCAACTCTTTCTTTTGAGACACCTATCATCATTTGAGATTTTACGCACATTCTAAAACTCACCTATATTTCGTTATTTTTTATCTTTTCTACACACACATTCGCTTGCACTCACCTCTTTCATATCCCACATCACTAAACTTCTTAATATATCGAGTCCTTAAGTATAGCAACAATTCCAAACTATAACACTCTTTTTGCAACTAACTAAACACTTAAGGTTCCGTTTCATTATCGGGTCAGTTTGTTCAGATTCAACTCTCTTGAGTTACCCATATATTTATCCGCTCCTTCTGGATCCCTACATATCTGAAAGTACTATTTCATGCTGATTTAGCTCAATCCGAGATCAAATTCTTCAACTAAACAATAACACAACTCATCAATTCAATTCCGCACTTTTCGCCGCGATACGTTGTTAATTATATTTACTAGATCCGCAATCCGCGGATTAGCCAAATCAACATCCGCTTACGTTCTTATAGTAAAGATATTCAAGATGTAGGCGCAGCGCAATACATGAAAACAAATATATTTCAGTTTCGGAAACCAATGTATATAATATGATAATGCCAAATTATTTTCTTTATTTTTTAATTATTTAAACAGGATTTTTAAAAATTAAGAATCACAGTTGAATACATCAATTTCACAAAAATAGCACATAATCACCATAAAATATCGACGAATCATAAAATCAATAATACTTATAATCATTAATAATAATATATCCCAATCCCCCTAGAATTAATCAAAATCCTTCCCACACATAATAATAATCCACTAATACCCTTGTGTATTTTTATTTCCATCACATCAATTCCTTCTTTATTCTTAAAACTACTTTTAAATATAATATTAATAAATTAATAATTATATTAGATTAATATAATTTAAATTAAAATTATAAATATATATAATAAAAAAATAAATACTTATATTAAAAATGATTTAAATAAAATAAAACATCGTCTATTCAGATTTATTCAATATATATATATTATATATAATAATATATATATATCAATTATGATTATTTATTATATTAATTTAATCTTTTTTCGACTTAACCGAATTCGTATACTCACTCCCTTATTACAAACCAGGTAAATTAATTTCTGCAACATAATAACATTTCCAAGACTTATACTCACCCTTACATCCTGGGAAATTTCTTTCTACTCTCATCCGTATCTTCTCTCGTACCTCCTCCGACTCCACTCTGCTCACAGTTATCCTCTTTCGCACCCTCTCATGCCTACCCGACTCCCCACTCGAGTGAGTGGCCGTGACGGGCTGCGTAAAGAATGGTCTAACAGGACCACCTCACGACTGCGCAGAAGATACGCAGTTGGAAGAAACTGAACAACGTCCGACTAAACCGAGACAGTAAAACAGCCAAGCCTTCAAGCCAGCCCTGAAAAACAGTCTGAATTTAAAACCACTGCTCTTTCGCGAGTGTGTTGCCTTGTGTAATGTTTGATTTAATTTCTACCCTTTAAAACCTATGTGAGAAGCTCAATACCACACCAGACCAGAATCCACCTAAAGAGCAAGTTCCATGGCGCTACGATAAACAATAAAATCGAATGAGAGAAACGAGAATTTTGTAAACGTACATAATGCGACGAGGATACCCTACCACTATTACACTATGGTATAGAGCTCTGTAATGCGTCTACAAATTACAAATGTCACACGTTTCAATTCATATCACGCGCACCTCTATAAGATGCCGCCTGCTAGCGTCTAGCAATCTACACTAATTTTAGTCTCTAAATTCACACATTTGCCCGCCAGTAATCACTGGCACTCAAATACACATCTCGCCTATTAAGGTTAAAAGTACCATATTCTCGTATTTCCTATCATGCCCCCTCGTTGATGTATTTTCGCTTCGATGCGTCATTGTTCATTCTTAAGGTCGGTCAATATACGCACAACCTGTGGCAACACTACATAATTTCTCCCTTCTACTTCACGCCATTCAATCATACCCAATCTGCGGTACATACTACATATCTCATACACCATTCATTGTTCTCCAAAATTGTCTTCTACCAGGTAAAAGATTTATGTCCATGTTCCGGCTTCGGTTCCCACCCTCCCCCTCTCCTTTCCCGTTCGTTAACTCACACACACGTGCGGAAAAAAGGAGATAATAGTATTTGACTGATGTGAACCTGTTACATGCACTCTCATAAGAAAAGGGAACCAACAGCCCATAATTCCAACTTTACTGCATGCATCCCACCACATAGTCAATCCCTCAATGTCCATGCCACATATGAGATTTATAATTCGATAGCGTCTTAACACCTTCAATCCACAGAGGCCGGCTGTCTATCAATAATAACCCCTCCAATTAAATTTGTCGTGGAAGTTGGAATCAAAAAAAGTTTAATAAATGCAAAAAATCTAGCTTATCTATAATATTCCACACTACCCACCCAGGGTCTCACCATGTGCCCTCTGAACCAGTATTTAAAATGATTTCGGAGATCTGGAGCCAAAAAAAAAAAAAAAAAAATTTCTTACCCAAATATTAAATTACAAAAAAATAAAAAAAAAAAAAAAAAAATGCCGCCTTTTGTAGCTATGGTTTACAAAACATTCGTAAACTTTTAACAATATTTGGACATTTCTTGGCAAGTTTTGTTATAAAAAACAAGAATTTCCGTTTCTGCATTTCATCGATCGAGCTTTTATTTTTGCTCCGCTTTTCACGATGATTGCGGTGCCATACGACTACTCTATACCCCTGCACACTCTTGACCATTGGCAACTTTCGCGTTAACGTCTACTTCTAATCTTCCAGACTCACAGAGAAACGATCCCTTCCCCGCAGTTCAACATCGGACGCTGGCTATAACGGGGAGTATAAACAGATAAGCCCCAAGCAAGTGTGAACATCCAGTAATCTTAATCCTCAAATCCACTCCTCCTCTCTTTTCTGTCGCAACCTATAGTTCTTAAAGCCATAAACCACACCACTCTATCCTCAAGACGGAATTTTCATCCTGTGTTTCGTGCGGTGCCCATCTAAATTTTTCTAACATAATTTTCTCACTGAACATAACCAACCACAACCGTAATTTTCTATCAAATGCCCACACATTTTTGGGGTTCATCCACAGCCACTTCTCTCTTCTGTACCTCTTTGTCTACTGTGCTTAACGCCAAAAGAAAATTCCTCGCACCAGTTGCTGTGGAATTACATTATTTTTTTTTTCATTTTTTATCTTGAGTGCTGATTCTCAAACTTTTTTATGTTGACTCTTCCTGTTGAACTAACTTTTAGTCTGAAACTAAATTTAGTCTTTGAATACAATATTCTTCGTTCCGCCATCCCTTGTTCCTCAAGCCTGTCTTGTCCTCGCATCTCACACAGCTCACCTAAGTAGAATTGTCTCTAAAGGTCACACACCGCACATACACAAAATTTATTTCCTCTTATGGAACGCTTTACTTGATTACTGACCAATTTTCTACCCCCTGAAACTGTTACGATACCTTCTCGCCATCTCGCTAATTTTCCACTTTTCTCACTGGTAACTTTTTGTATATGACATTCTTCATCAATTACCAGTTTCCAAAGGAGAATAGCATTCGATGCTCTCCTTCTCATCTGAAACTCTTCGGTCTATAAGTGATGTGATCGTTGCATCCACTGCATCTTCTAAACTTGACCAGCATGTTTACTCCCATTCCCATGATTCAGTGAGAGAGAGACCCGCATTTCCTAGATTCTCTAACCAAATTTAACTCCTTCCTTGAACACTATCTACGCATTGCAATTTACTACATCCCACAGGGTTGGTGACTCACACTTCTTGATAATTTCCTATCCTTTTTTTTTTTTTAAGATAGTCCCCTCCATTGCCACGTTGACTTCACCCGAATAATTGAAGACATTATAATACAACCACACCAAAAACTTGTCTTTACTTTTTTTAAGTCTATTTGTGATATCCTGATCATTCATCACTCACTTTTGAAGTTGTCATGTTTATTACATACGTGAGCTTTACCTCTAAATACAAATGCTTCGAAAAAATAGGGCCTATAGATCTTACTAATGACACACTACTGAAGCAGCAACACTAAAAGAGTGTTATGAAATTGTTACAGATTTTCATACTCCTCAAGTTGTGTTCGCATAAAATCTTTTTGAGAGATATACACTTCAGACTCATCACGTTAAAACATCCCCCCACACCACACTCTCACATGAGTATTATACTATTATACACACACTCTCCATCGAAATTTGAGAAATCGGATAATTATCTACATGGTGAAATTATGCCACCGGGGCTCGAGCTTTCAACCTTCTTACCTCTCATCCATCCGCGCTGTTGCACCTTCCCACAACACACTCACCTCACTCATTACCATAATATTCGTAGGCTCTTCCCCGTCAAAATAGTCCCTGCTTTGGAAATGTTTAAGCAAGGATTGTGAAATTCTGCTTAGTGACTAAAGAAATGTTGATGACACCCCATCCACTCAATACAAACGAGAAACTCTGTTATGAAACTACTCGAACTCCACTTTGTTCTTTTGTTGATCATTAGTTAGAAACATTTGGAGACAAGCGACGTAGACCTTATACAATATCGTCTCAGTCACTCGCCGACCATCATCTTTTCGATCTCCACATTACATTTCCTAATATATTGTTACATTTTCTATTGCCAAATTTAAATCATTGAATCAAACATAATTCAATTTAAAAAAAAAAAAAAAATAAATATACAACTTAATCATTCCAAAAAAGCATATTAATTTCTAGTTTCCACGGCTTTTCTTGCCTTCCCTCTTATCAAATCTTTTTTTCTCAAGTATCAATTCTTATATATATATAGTTGTCCTTATTTTTCAACTTTGATTTTTTTGCTCCAATCACCCTTTCGATATTATATCTTCTAGCCATGTTAAAGTAACCCAAGGAAAAAATCAGGTCATTTGGATGCTACTATGACGTGCCCCTAAGGCTGTCAATTTTGTCTTTAGTATAAAATCGAAGTTTAAGCAACTTTATTAAAATAACTGATGTTAAAGTGGTAAAATAAATAAACAGTATAATAAATTTCATATTATGATTGCAAAAAAAAAAAGTATCTGTTATACAGTTGTTAAAACTATTTAATATCACCCGCCAAACGTAACTCACGGTAGAGGGCGCTGCAAAGCATCAAGATTAATGCAACATTAAGTTCATTTACTTCAGTATTGTGTCAACGCTTATGGGAAACGTTCGCATTTTGTGTCGTAGTTTGCTAAAAATGGCTATTAAATGTAAACTTCTTTGCAATATCTACCTGATTGAAACTGAGGCTAATCAAATATTATGTAGCAAAATAACCTTAAATAGACAATTACCTCAAGTATTATTTTTTAATATGAGGTGTGTAAAGTCAAATCTTCTCGAAAGTGCACGACTTGTAATTTCTGAAGTTGTAATATTTGTCAGAACGCAAGAATACCTTATAGAGAACCTCAGCATTGCATATCTAAACTGAAAAAAACTTGTATAATGAATGGAGAGGTCATCAGAAACATTGTAAACGAAAGATTCCAACACAGGAGCAGATTGAAAACAATTTTAAAGGAAAACTGGAGAACCTATTTGATATAGCTCATGCCAGTGCCTTGGAAATGAAAATAGAGGAAGACAAACAATTTCTTGTGTCAGAGACAGAAAGGAAGAAATTGTGTTTTAGAAGGAATTGCTAAAAATACAGCTGGAAAGGAAGAAAGAGTAAAAAAACGTTTAAGACAAGAAGAAGACCGCCGTAGAAAATATTAAAGAGATTCGACAGTAAGTGAAAAAATCGGTATAGAGGAGTCATTTGAAAATGAACAGTCATCTGAAAATGAAACCGAAGATACCGTCTGAACCTCATACCAGGTAAGCCTATTCAAACCATGGAAACGTGGAAATATTAGTTTTATTAACACAATGTTGATTGCTGTTCAAGATAAACGCAAATTAAGTGACAAGAAGACTCTGTCCTCATTTTAATGGCAATCGCAGAAACTTTAGGTCACAACGGTCACAACACTGATAATTATCTAATCATAAATCGAACTTCCGTAAGGAGAAACTGTCAAAAGCTTCGCGGAGAAAGAAAACTTAGAATATCCAAAAATGAGCATGAAGCGATGCAGTAAGAGTTGGCTGTCGTCCATTCCTGTAATTATATGTGCAAATAGAAATGAATATCTTCTGTGAGTTCCTAAATTGTCGATATCAGTTAGCAGTGGAGGCGATATTGCAGTCGATGTTTACAACATGCAACTGAAAATCAAATTCTGGCTAAAGTCAAAGCTTAAGTTGTTACACCACTGCTTCAAATTCTGTGGAGATTATTATAATGGGTGCTTGCGTACTTATTAGGATACAAAAACTGAACAAGTACCTCTTATTTTATTTTTCTTACCATGCCGACATCGAAATGATATTGAATTTTGGTTTTTTAAAGTCTGTTTTGATAGCATGCATTTGATGCCTCCCGTCGGGACCCGAAGCTTTTTTAATATTTAAACACTTCCATAAGGCCTGGATCAATATAGATGTCTCTAAATTTTCTATTGGAATCAAAGATCAACTGGTTATGAGCACTATCAGCCACGACAGCTAGACCATCCTCCAATTAGCTAAATGTCAACTTGCAATTCAGCAGACATGGGAGGATTATAAAAAGCTTCTAAGTGGGGTTATCAAAATTTTTAGGAGGATTTGAAGCAGAAGCAATTAAATTTCATTCACCTGATGCTTTTCACCATGCCAGATGGATGGCGAAAGCTATTTATTGCATCAAAATATTTATTTTCCGAAATGAATTTAGTATAACTCAGCAAGAATTGCAAGGATTGAGAAAATTTGTATATTTATTGCAAAACTATACATAAAACCTTGGTAGAATGCCCCTTAAGCTTCCTTAGCACCATCACAAGATTTGACGTTTCTAAAAAAACATGTATTACTACAGTGAAATAGATGAATAAGTTTCTCGAACAACATTCAAAACATTTTCCGGTCTTTATGGTACCTTACTGAAGAAACAGTTGCCTTAGTGTTTTTTTGATGATTCAATTTGTAGCAAGCAGAATGTAAAGACGGCCAGGGCATTTCTAGAAAAAGAATCAAAAATTGTAACTTAAAGCCCTTAAATGTATAAATATTTAAAGGATATGCCAAGTTTCATAGATGAAGAACTCCATAACTTCTGCATCCAAACAGTCATCTAAATTTTTTGAATGATTTAAACTTTCATCGGAATTTATTGCTCATGATCCTGGTACCTGGAATTCTTTTTCATCAAATGGCTAAACAAATAAATCCAAAATATTGTAAGTTCGTCAATGATACCGCAGAAAGAGGTGTGAAGCTTATGGAGGAATACAACAATCTTTTTATAACTCAAGACGAAGAGCGAAATCAATACCAATTGTAAGTTGTAAAAAACTATCGGACCCAGTTTCCTTCCTGCTCAAAGTATTCATTATCTAAGCAATATTAAACCTATAATTAATTGACATTTAAGGTAATAGTCGTTATTTTTATTTATTTAACATTTTTATACTATTTTATAAATGCTCTTAATTCTAAATATATTATAAAATTTGATATAAAATTAACATAAGTGATACCATTAAAATATAAGAATTGGCGTTTTTTACTTCAAATTTTCACCCCCTAGGGGCGCGGTTGAGAGTTATTAAACCTGTTACAAAGAGTTTTTTACAGTTCAACTTAATAACCCTAAAGGAAAATAAAAATGGGGTAAGATTTAATAAAAGGCAAAATTAAAATATTTGTTTTACATTAAGAACCACCCTAAATATATATATAATATATATATATATAATCTATATTATATATACTTATATATATATATATAGTATTTATTATTATAATTATATATATATTATATATATATATTATATATATTATATATATATATACTGTATATATATATATATATATATATATATATATTATTAATATATATATATGATATGATATATATATATATATATATGATATATATATATTATATTATATATTGTATATATTATTATAATATATATATGATATGTATTATATATATATATATATATATATATATTAATATTTAACGTTAATTGAACCGTCAGCGTCAAGGTTAAGAACTCCGCAAAAAGAGACGGATTTTATCAATTTTGGAATATTTTTATTTTTCCAAAATTTAATTAGTTAAAAATAATTTCATTTAAAATTTATTCAATCACAAAATGGTGCGAAACGGGCTAATTTATATTAAGGGGATGAAATATTTTATTGGGAAAACGAAGTCAAAAGGTGTACTTCGCTGTAAATATCTTGGAGTACCCTACAGAGGAGTATAAATATAAAGGTACATTAATTGTCCCAACTCGATGTCGGTACAATTTCTCATTCTAAAATTTACCGTCTGCAAAGACTGTCATAGTTTCTGTCATCAACGTCGTTTTTGTATTATCTGTTGTCATTTGAATTGGATTATTGGGGAATCTAATCGGATTCTAGAAGATAATGCTCTGAAAACTTATAACGCAATGTAACATGTATGCCTAAATCAGTGCAGTAGTAATATTGGAAAACTAAGGGATTTTGTTCCGCAACTCAAATCTAGAAGTCATCCTTTATTTATATTTTTTCATAATGGAATTTATTAGGTTGTTATGTAATTTTAGAGAGATTCAATGTTTATGTTAAAAAAATATTTTGGTAAACGACAATAATGAGACTGTTGAATATTAAGTGATATCGATACGTGAAATACATTTAAGAATTTTGTATTTTGTTATTCTTCATCTTAATTGTCAGGGTCATCAGATTGATAAAAGCTTAGAAATTTCAAACTAGAATAACCAATTATTTAAAAAATCAAAAAATAGCAGCCATGAAAATTAAGTAAATCCGTTCAGAAAGCGACATTGTGGATTACAATCGATTTAAACCAATCAGATATATTCATGAACATACTTTTCATAAATTTTTTTTGGGGTCGCTACAGAATTACGAGACTCAGTAATGAATTTAATTAAATTAATTAATTTAAAAAAATAATTGTCTAAGTTGTTCATTACTAAATTTGCAAGTTAAGTATTAAAAAAAATTAGAAAACCCAAACAAACGATCACAGCTTAATTACCAAGCTGTTTTGTAACTTTTACCGTGGCTGTGATATGCTCCATATCTCTACTCTCTAGGCCCAAATAGTCTATCTAAAGAATCGTTCGCTTGATGAGTGGATTTGTGGTGAATTTGGTTTTAACATTTTACCGGTTATAATTTGCCTATTTTTATTATGTTATTTTTGTTGTTTCCCCCTACCAATGGTTTATAGACCCTATAGGCATTGCAGAAACGCATCAAATGATAGCTACGAATAAATATAGATAAATATTCTTAGAAATAGTAAAAACGTGGGCAATTGAAACCAAAAAGAGTAATTCTCCAAAAAGCATGATAGGAAGTGCAGAAGCGGTGGTTCCCCGATCTCCCGCGATTTGCTATTTTTTTTTAATAACAAAAATCACAGAGTTTAAATTTAAAAAATAAATAATGAAAATTATCCGCTCTTTTTAGAAAAAAAGTTACAGCCTTCAAAGTTGTTAAATACTCGAAATAGGGATTTTCTTAATATACTATATATATATACCTAGTATAGTATTATATATATATACTACTATAATATATATACTATTATATATTATTATAATATAGTATATACATATATAGATTATATATATGTAGAATTTTATATAACAGATATATTATATAATATATATATATATAACAGGATATCTCAAAAAAAAATAAAAAATAAATTGAGGAAAAAAAAAAATGCCCCCCCCCTTGGAAAAAAGTTAAGAGCCTGCCCTCTCAGTTTAAAATTTTTCCCATAGGATTGTTATTTTACATAGATTATCTTCTGTGTATGCCTTAACATAAACTTATAATAAGAAGCCTGAACAGAAGGGGCCTGAAATGTGACCTAACCTTGATGGTATCAAAAATGATGGACCAAATCTCTTTGTATAACAATTTTGAGAGGCTAAGTCTTTTCTTGAAGAGTAACAAACTTGATTTTTCTTAAACTTTCATTATTTTTTTTTTTTAGAGTAAATCCTATGATTTTGATTTTTATAAAAAATATGGGGTAACACCCCTCCTGCACTACTATTACCCATAAATTAAAAATATAGTTTTAATTACACAGAGAGTAGTCCACATCAAGGATATATAATTTTTTCAAGTTCGTTAGAGTTCCTCAACATGCATTGAAGTTTCTGTAAACCTAGGTCTAAAATGGATGTGAATCGATGTTGAATATCAACCTAAGATGTGGGAAGCGTATTGTTAGATAATATTTATATAAAAAAAGCATATGGTAATATATATTATATGTATATATATATGTAGGTGTTGATATATAGTGATATATAAGTATAGTATATATATATATTATATAATATAATATTTAATATTATTAAAAAAATTACGCGGTATATAATATACGTTATTGTACCAGAGGGTTGTCACCCACGATTTTTATGAAAATCACAGGACATTCTCTAAAAAAAATAATAATAAAGAATTATTAAAAACAAAAATCGTCGCACTCCTTAGGAAAAAAAAGTTACAGCCTTCAAAGTTGTAAAAAAAAAACAACATAGATTTTTAAAAAAAAAAAAAAAAATTTTTTTTTTTTTGAAAATCACATTAAAAAACCGAAAAGAAAAAAAAAAAATAAAAATAGTAAAAATGAAAATAAGCATGCCTTTTTAGGAAAAAAAGTTACAGCCTCTGAAAGTTAAGAATTTTCCCATAGACTTTCTTATAAAAAAGATTAGTGGGCCTCGTGCCTCGTTTTAAGGCCATCCTAGTTCAGGTTATGATAAGATTTGTTATTCTACATAGATTTTCTCTGTTTATACTTAACAAAACTTATCATAACCTGACTTAGAGGCCTGAAATGAGACCTAACGTTGATCGATCAATATTGAAAAGTCCTATGGGATTTTTAACAACTTTGAAGAGGCTGTAACTTTTTTTCCTAAGACGACAATTTTCGTTTTCACGTAATTCTTCATTATTTTTTGTTAAGTATATCCTGTGGATTTTCATAAAAATGGTGGACAACCCTCTGGTAAAATTGACCATAATATATATTATTAATATGGGTGTAGGCAGGGTGGGTACTATGACCCCCGCCTAAATCTTGGCCAAATAAAAAAATGAACCTTGTACGTTTGCCAAACAACGTTTTTAAGGGTTTATTAGTAGAAAAACTGAAAAGATATATCAATCGAAAGATAATGAAGGAGTAATTACTAATTACTAACGTTTTAAAAATATTTTTTCTATACTTTTAATGTTTTTCTTTTCACATTGGCTTGAAGTCAACTAGCTGTGTGGTTTTTGTACAGAAAGCTTCTTCTGACAGTATTCTCTCGCTAGAACTCTCAGTAATGTCGATAGTATTTGGCGCCGCCAAAGTTTGCTATATAATATAGTATTATATATATATATAGTATAATATTATATATATATATATATATATATATATTATATATATATATAATATATATATATATATTATATATATATATATATATATATATATATTATATATATATATTATATAATTATATTAAATTATATATATTAATTATATATATATATATATATATATATATATATATATATGTTATTATATATTATATATTTATATATAATATATATATATATATATATATATATATATAGCACTCAACCTTTGCCCCCCCCCTAATTGAAATCCTGCCTACGCCCAATATATATATATATATATAATATATAGTATATATATATATATAATATATATCTACTAATATATATATATATATATATATTATATAATATACTATATATATTGGTAAATATCTAATTGAAGCAGTATAAATTTCTGAAAAAATTTCTAAGTTCAAAAAAAATTTCTAAGTTCAGAAAAGTTAAAGTTTTTTTTTAAGAAAAAATTTTTAGTGCAAGCTTTTGGCATAAATTCCAGAAGCTTGCCACTAAGAATTTTCTTAAAAAAAACTTAAATTAACTTTTCTGAACTTGGGATTTTTTTGAACTTAGAAATTTTTTTCAAGAAAAATATGCTATTTGAAAATCATATACATATACCATATACTGGTTCATAGCAGGATTTCATTTAGTGTGGGGCAAAGGTTGAATATATATATATATATATATATAATATATATATATATATTATTATATATTTATATATATTGGTATATATTATTAGTAATATATATATTAAATATATATATATATATTTATATAATAAATATAAATATATATATAAGTATAATATATATGCCCGTTACACAAAAAAAACAAGTCCCATTTGGTTAATATAAAACAACGCCATTGGCTGTATCTCGTAAATATGGGTTCTAGAGCAAAAAAAATTTGGTGCACCTATTAACCGCATCTAGTATGAGTGAAAAAAATTGTTATAAATGGTTTGAAGTCGATTTTTTGAAAATTTTGGGAATTTTTTTCATTTTTGAAAAATTTCCACAAATTTTCAAGCGTTTTTTGAGCAGCCAATTTTGAGTTTTTTCCCACATTCACTGGAATTAAGAATTTATAAAATTAATATGATACTTAAATTATTTCCTTTGACCATCCTTGAATCTCATTCCACACGAAATTCATGAAATGTTTGTAGCCACTCCCCCCTCCCCGGACCGAAATTGAGTTGAGCTATAAAAAAAACCACTTTCAACGAAAAAAAAAAAACAATTCAAATTCCCCGAAAAAGAGCATGCGCTATAACTCCTTTCAACATGCTGTATGGTTGTTTTTTTCCTTCTGTCAGTGTGGGGTCTGAAAACCCCCGGAAAAAAATGTAACATAAAAAAAAACCCACTTAGTACAAAAAAAAAAAAAACGTGTTTTTATAAAAAAAAAAAAGTTTTAAAAAAAAATTTTTTTTAATAAAAGTTGTAGCAGATTGACAGGTGCAGTGAACTGCAAAAAAAAAAAAAATTTTAATATATAATATAACCTAGATTTTTTGATTTTTTCTTCCAAAATTTTTATAAAATTATTAATTTTGAGCGCGCTTGTATAAGGTCTGCGCACAAAAACCCAAAAAAATAATTGTAAATTTGATCAGCCTACTCTTTGATAGTACAGGTTTTAAGCTATGTCATACATATAAATGCATATGATAGCACATTTCAGTTAAAAAGTTACTTAACATTCTGAACCCGGGGCAATTTCAGATTTCCATTCCATTCCCCCCCACCCCCCTCACCCTTGACTGGGGTGGCCAATTGACTCAGTAACCACGGGAATCAACTCAGAGGCATAGGAAACCCATATAAACATACCTGACAACAGCAAAAACTAAAAAGTACCTAAAAATTGCTAAGGGTGCCAGATTTAAAAAAAATCAGCTAAATCTGGCAATACAGCTAATTTATCATTTTTACTTACTACTAACACGTTAGGGAAGCTCATTTCAGCCAGTGTCAACCAAAAATTGATAAAATTTATTTATTTTTTTTAGGTTTTCTGAAATTGGCCACCAAAAAATTTTTTTCCCTTTTTTTTCAAAATTTTTTAAAAATAGTTATTATTTTTATTTTTTTAATTTCTTTACATTAAATGATTGCCAAATGCCCATATTTTAATATATCCAGAACTAATTTCTGTAAGTGTTATAGTTTTTAAGTTAGTTACTTAAAAACAAAAAAAAGGCCGATTTTTTTTCTGAAATTGCCTCGGTGTTGACGGTATCTTAATTTCATATTAAATTTTACTTTTTTTTGAAAGTTCCTTATGTTTTTAAGTCCTATTTAAAATGAAAATGCTGCTTAAAAAAAGATTTAACTAGCATATGATGACATATTGTCATCTTTAAGAAGGGTTTTTAGAAGTGGGTTTTTTTTTTTGTTACATTGGTTTTTTTTTTTGGTAAACATTGGTTTTTTTTTTTTTTTTTTTTTTTAATCTAAATAATTATAAAAGTATTAAAGCAAAACAAATAATTTTTCCTGGATATATTAGCCTAGGCCTACATTATAAGAATTTATTATAAAGTCTAACAATTTAAATAATAGTTTTAATAGTTCTATGTAAAAAACAGAAAAATGTTTTTGTTTTTGTGTAAGAAGGCAAGCTATTAGTTATAATATATGTTGTTATTGATATATTATAAATTATATGAAATTAAGTATATATAATATATAGTATATATTATATATATTATATATATATATATATAGGTATATATATATTATAATATACATAATATTTAGCAGCTTTATCATAGGGCCGCCAAATGCTATCGAAATACTGAGAGTTCCAGTGGAGAATACTGTCTGAGAAGCTAGCTGAATAAAAGCACACAGCTAGTTGACTTCAAAGCCCAATATGAAAATGAAATCACATTAAAACTGTTAAATAAAAATGTATGTTTATATACATTTAAGTAAAATAGCATTACTCCTTTCGTATCATCGATTGATTGTATAAGGTTTTTTTGTTTTCTACTAATAAACCTTAAACACGTTGTCTGCAAACATCTAAAGGTTCAGTTTTTTTGTTGATGGCAAAGATTTAGGGTGGGGGGCAAGTGCCCCCGTCTAGTACCCCTGCCTATACCCATGGACGATATATATAATAATATATATATATATATTATATAATATAATTAGTATTAATATATTATATATATATATATAGTAAAATATAAAGGAATAAAATTTTCCTTTACTATTATTTATGAGTTAGGGGCATTATCTTTCATTTTTTTTAATTGAAAAAATGACAATTTATTTTTAATACAAAAATTTATATAATTTGAACGTAGAGACAGTAAGAAGCCTACATGGGATGCTATTGAGACTGTCCTCAGTTCAATGAAACTAGAGTAAATAGAACCAAACACCCAATATGCTTATGCAATATTAAAAACTTTGAGATTCATTTTTTTTTTTTTTTTTTTTTTTTTTACTCTTCATTAACATATATCTGACATTTTTATCTGTTACCTATACAACCAAATATTATTTAATGTTAATTTGTTCAATAGAACAAATGGGGAGTGATGAGTTGTGAACCTTATGACAACCCACTTTGAATTTGTGTGCAAACAAGCCATAGAAATTACCTATGTTCAGATTCACATCTGAATCTCTAAATGATATTTGTTCTTTCTGTTTACCAATGATGTAACTTACAGTAGCTAATCATCTAAGTTCAAAGATAATTTTAAAAAAAATCTTTAGACTTAATTAATTTTGAAACCTTTTATGGTACTAGTTCGGCAAAGGGTAATCATATCAGATATCATTATTTTTTCAGGTAATCTTAATTTATCGGATATCTTTGTTACCCATATTGTCTTCAAAAACATTAAAAAAAATTTTGACTTTGCCTACATGTACATAAAATATTTTTAAAAAGTTAATTAAGTTTAGGTTATAAGTTTTGTTAATTATTTACAGTAAATCTGTCTATATATCCAAACTTCTCATAACTTTACTGATTTTTTTGGAATATATGGTAAAAAGAAATATATGATAACTGACTATTATAATTATAAAAATATTGTACATTTGGGCCAAATATATATATATATATTATATATATATTATAATATAGTATCAGCAAACGAACCGTATAGATAATTATACATAGTATCTCTATATATATGTCTATAATGTATATATAAAAAAGTACTTATATTTATTTTTTAATAATTTATGTAAATGTTTTTTTTAAATATTGATTTGCATAAATTTGAATACTTTCCTCGATGGGCAATATTATAAATTAATATACATATGATATGATTACCCTTTGCCGAACTATTACCCTTTTTTAAATTTAAAAGTTTTTTATAGATAGTAAATCTTTCCTTTTGGCAACTTTCACATAGGTCAGTCTCTTCATTAGAAAAATATAGAAATTTTATTGTTTTTCTTACAAAACTTGTACATATTTTTTTCCTGTAAAAATTTGGCTATTTATTTGCTTTTGAAAACATGCTTTTGCTTTGATCTATTTATAATTTTGCAAATGCCATCATAGATATTTTTACCATGTACTGTTCCCAAAAACTGTTGTTCCATAATTTTCTTCATGATTGCAGTTGTTTTTATAATTGTAACAATTTTTGGATTAACTTAAATAACCATCAATGAAATAATTGATCATGTTAATTTGTGGTAGAATTGTTTTTAAGTTTGTAACTAACAGCTGTAAAAATGAATATACCATAATAATGCTGTGTTTAATATTAAGAGCACAGTAAACTTTAATGTTAGTTTGTTTTGTTGTTAATGATGTCATCAGTGGATACCCATTTCATATAACAAATAATTACACATTCATCCTCATCCTTAAATATATATATATATATATATATATATATAAATATATAAATACATCATATATATAATTATATATAATATATATATATATATATATATATATATATATATTAATATATATATATATATAATATATATAAATATATATATATATATATATATATATATATATATATACCGTATATATATATATATATATATATATATATATATATATATATATATATATATATATATATATATATATATATATATATATATATATATATATATATATATATATATATAATATATATATATATACATATATAAATATATATATATATATATATATATATATATATATATATAGTGCTGTTACATAAAAAAAAACTACCTCATTTTGTAACATAAAAAAACCCCACTCCGTATCTGCAGTAACAGGTTCGACTGTCTTCCAGATGGGGAGGGATCAGAGAGTGCCAATGGTAATGTTGAGTTTTCTAAAGGGAAGACTGTAACATTGCTAATTGGAGACTCTATGACACTGTTAGGGAGAGTTAATGGAAAGAAGACCCGGATATTAACTGTTAACAGAGGTCCCCAAACCACCCAATAAATTTAGAAAGTGAGATCAGAAACTAATACAGCGTCGAAAATCAGAGACTGAAAGGAACTGTCTGTTAATGATTAATGGATTAATTCTATAAGAGAAACAGAGACAGAGAGAAAATTAGTCAGTTAGTATGCTACTGTAGCGCATAAAGGTGTTAAGAGGTTAGTCTGAAAATACTAACTAAGTTAATATTTATCTACCTACACCGCCGTTAATGGTAGAATTAGTGTATCTCCTAACGGTACTACTTATTATTACCTGAACACTCTCAATTTGGGCCTTCCGCAAAAATGAACCTTCGATATAATTTTAAGTAAGTGATGCTGACGATTCCTCCTTGAATGAACAAGGTCAGGTTTGATGAATCCGGGGAAATAAAACAAAACGTTTAAAACAACGTTTATTATTCTTAAATTAAGGGGAGGATAATCTAAATGTTGATTCCTATTTCTGAGTATCTGTTATCCATCGGTTTGGTCTAGACCCAAACCTAAGATCGTAAGTTGAAGTCGTAAGGTCAGTTCAGGTAAATTCCATTCAATTCAAGTTCCAAGAGAGATATATTTACAAAAAGGAACAAGAACTGATGTGTGTGTGTAGTAAAGGATGCAAATAGATAAAGATCACTTAACTTCTGTGGTCTGATGAAGCAGCACTCCCAGTGCTGAATTGAAAAGTCTGCTGGAGGTTGTAAAAGAACCAAGTTGTGATGGAGACGTAATTAAACGCCCAGCTGGAAAACGAGCAGTAAGTCCCAGCACTAAAATGGAATAAACTGGAGGCGATCAGCCCCAGTACTAGAACCTGAGAAATATAAAAGTAGGCATATTGTAAAAAGTTGTGCTCCATGACAGAAAACATAAAAAAAGGATATAAAGCATGGCTTCAACTCACCCTTGGGGATTGTTAGAACCTTCCACAAGGGTTGTTTGAAGAGTCTTGAGGAAGACCGGAGAACTGCTGATGAACTGTGAAAATAGAGAAGCCATAAGCCAAGCCATACAGAAATCTCAAATGGAGCACACACACCTCTATAATTATAAAGACATTAAGTGTATGAACATAGTAAAAGTAATATCTTACTTTTACTGAGGTGTTAATTCCTTGTCCACAAGGAATCCAGAGAGATTGACGGAGATGTGGTGAAAGGACAAAAATAAATGTGGTCCACTTCACAAAAATAATATAAATTCTGAAATTGCCTACGTACTTATATAATTTCCTAAAAAACAGTAGATTAGTAGATTGGGGAAAAAGTTCTGATTATGGCACAAAAGCATACAAATAAGAATAAATCTTAAATCTAAAAATACACCAAATATATTGGTGATGGACATATTCAAATAGAGTAGGAGTTACTGAGACAGCAACCCCTACAACACAATACCTAGATAGGACTTTTCAAAAGAATAAAAAGAAACAATTGAGAGTATGTTATCCAGGTGCCAGAGTGAGTGATATCGTGGATAGGATAGAGAGATTTATTCTACAAATGTTGATTCAGATGTGATTGTGCATGTGGGTACAAATGATATAGGACATAGAAGGTCAGAAGAATTAATAGCAGATTATAGGAGATTGATTCAGAAGATGAAAGCTAGTGGAAGAAGGTGCATGATTTCTGGGATTTTACCTAGGTTAGGTGCAGGTCAGGAATGGGGGAGTAGGGCTTTAGGTGGAAATGAAAGGGTTAGGAAATTGTTTTTCAGAAAATATTAGGTTTTTGGATTTGTGGAGAGAATTTCTGGATAAAGATCTTTTTGCAGCAGATGGAGTTCACTTGAGTCGTAAAGGTGTTGGGCTTTTCAGTACCTGTTTGGAGACTTGTTTAGCAAAAAACTAGGTAAAGTTGGGGGTGGTGGGCTAAATCTAGATACAAATAATAGCAATGGTAACGGTAATAGTGGTCGGAGATAAATAAGCTAGTGTTGTTACAGGTTCAAATAATGATGATGATAATAAAAACAGCATTTCGAGTATCAAATGTTTTTACACACAATGCTCATAGCCTTAGAAATAAAAAAGATGAGCTGATTAGTTATACCATAAATGAGAATCTAGACATTATTTGCATAACTGAGGCATGGGTTAATGAAGAATTATATGGAGACTCCTTTCAGGAATATGAAATAGAGGGATATTCACTTTATTTTTACCAGCTTAGAGGAAAGAAGGGTGGTGGTGTGGCGCTCTGTTAAAAGCAAAATTCAGTCTGTATTAATGACTGACTTTAAAATGAATCATGATATTGAATCGGTGTGGGTAGATATTCTTATATACAATAAATCATTTATAGGGGCTTTTTATAGACCTCCTGGCCAGAGGTCAAGAATTAGACGCGGAAATTATGAAAGAATAGATACAGCATGCCACAGTAAAGAAATAGGTATAGTCATAATGGGTGATTTAATTTTCCTGGCATTCATTGGCAGGGTTGGCATGAGTGGGCTCGACCCGAAAAAACCCACCCGGGTTTTTAAAAAAAAAAACTTGAAAAAACCCGCTATTTTGCCCACTTGGGTTTTTTCAAAAAAAAAAATCATAATAATTCCATGAAAAAATAGTAAAACAAAAACAATCATATAAATTATACTCTTTTACTTTGTGAAATGTTTATAAGCTTCATTTTATCATTTGTTGAAAATAATATTATATATATATTATATTTTATTATATATATTACTATATACATATATATATATATTATATATATATATATATATATATATATATATATTATATATATATATATAGTATATATATATATTGAGCCATGTCAAAGGTGGGACTGCTAGATCTTTTTGAAGATGGTGAGGAGTAACCAGGTCTTAAGGTTTGTATCATTTCAACAAAGTACTTCAATTCAATAATTAAAAATGAGACGTTGTTAGCATAAAAAAAAAACTTTGAAATTTTTTTATCAAGAATTTCTTTTTGTGCAGTTGCCATTTTAATGGTATATTTAGACAATTTCTTTTGAGTTTTTGATGTGTCAGATACAGTTAACATTGTTTTCTTTTTTGAATGTCTTGCAGCCATCAAAAATTAGATGAATCCCTTTCTTCTACATCTGCAAGATCCATACTTTCAACGGTTGTATTAGCACTTGATTCACTAGATTTGCCAAAATATGACAAGCGCTTACAAGATTTTTTCAAATGCACTTTTATTCTTTCAATTTTATTGCTAATTGCATCACTGTAATATTTACATTTTACATTGCTGGTGCCTTAGACATTCTGAACTTCAGTCCATTCATTTCCTAGTTTTCTTCTGGATCCCAGAGTCTTTGCATTACTGTTACAATGAAACTTATAATAACTAACAAACAATTAAATTAATATGAAATTGCAGTTACTACTGAAAAATAAAGGAAAAAAAAAAAACAATTTCCCCCAGTTTTTTTCAGGTTTTATGTGAAAAAAAACCCTGTTCATGGGATTCCTTGTCTAATATGGACCATTGTAGTTCTCTGCATTCATAAATTGAAAACTAGATAACTTTTTGATCCAGATGGTCCAAGAAACCCACAAGATACGATGCACTACTAGACTTAATATTAACTAAAGATGAAAAGTATGGTGGCATGAAGTTAGAGTTGAGGAGAATTTAGGACTTAGTGACCATAATATAATTAGATAATATGAATGTGATATCTTGGCCCAAATTGCAAGTTAATAAGAAAAATATCTTAGATTTCTGAAATGGCGATTTTACCAAATTTCGAGACATGCTTAGTATAACTAACTGGGATAAAGAGTTTAAAGACCAAAACTGTTTTATCATGTGGGAACATTTTAAGTAAATTTTAATGAATATTCAGTCAGTATGTTTTAAGATAACCCATTAGGGTGGCAAAGAGAAAACCTGTTTGGTGAAATAGGAGATAAGGGAGAAAATTAATGAAAAGCGGTAGATGCTTTTTAAATATTTCAAAGGTAGTATAGGAAGATGATTCAGAAAATAGTCTCTCTCTTTTCT
>JABUQX010029123.1:0-10000 GCA_015478945.1 Trachelipus rathkii
TAATTTATATATATATATATATATATATATTTAATTAATATATTATATATATATATATATATATATATTATATATATATATATATACTTAGATAATATATAACATAAATATATAGGTATACTAGTATATATATATTATACTATATATTAATATCTTATAATATTATATATATATATAATAATGATTATATATATATATTTTATTATAAATACTATATATATTAATTAAGTAATATATTATATATATATATTTATATATATTAATATATATATATATATTAATGATTTATATATATATACTATTTATATATAATATATATATATAATATATATATTAAAATATATATATATATTATAATATATATATATATATTTATATATATATTAAAATATATAATATATTATAAATATTATATTAATATATATAATATATATTTAATATTAATTAATAATTATATAATAATATGAAATTTTATAGTGTCATTAGTAAGTTGTTGAGATTTTGTATTAAAACATACATGTATATATGGCAAGTATTTTATATAGTGAATGATCCACTGATTGAGTCAAAATAGTATAAACTGCTAAAGTATCATCAGAAATTTCACTGTTAACACATATTAGAGCTGCGTTCTCAATTATACTTAGTCACCTAGATATTATAAGGTTTTAGAATGTTAAAAATACTATTCGCTCATTATATCAATTAATTTGATATGTAAGCTGTTATGCAATACAATCAATAGGAAGCTATCTCGTTCTATTATGTATTCATAAATTTGCGTGACTCTATAATATAGTTAGGCATTGTCTCATAAATTAGTTTAACTTATCATAACTCGATTGCTGCAAATTTGCAACCTTATATGCAAGCAAAATGTGCTCCGCTTTAAGGGTTAACAAGGTAGAGCACATATATTGTTCTGTCACACTATTGTTGCAAGGGATGCTGTGTGATGTGAAATAAAAATAACAATATAACTGCATTATTCTGACTCAGATGGAGAGTAGATACTTGGTGCAATAAGACCAAACACACGTCCTTCTAAGCATACAAGTACTGGTTTTCCACGATATAGCTGTCTTATTTTGTGCAATATACAGGAGAATAATAATATTTTGAGGATTTAATCTTTGTTAGATTTAATATGCTGCTAGACTTAGAAGGTATTATAAATTTATTTACTTAAGTCTTTAATGATTAATAAATTAATAATACCCCTTATATAATATATAAATTATTATTTATATTTGATAATGCGAATTGGATATGGCAATTAAGTCCAATCAATATATCTCACGATACTAAATATATATATATATCATACCTTTGTAAAAAAAATGAGAATGTTTATTATGGTTAACTATAATATTAATAAATTATCTTTTTGGGTGTCTCACCAAATTTATATAACTCATAGGTGACATTTTTACTATAATAATATTCATAAGAATTATATATAAAATTATTTTAAGATATTGGTATTATATAATATGTACAGTAAGGTTAGTTTATTTATTAAATAATAAATTAAATTTAATGACAATGATGTTTAATTTACTGACCTTGAAATGATTATTTGCGGTTATATTAATTTATGGTTTTTTTTAATAATATAAATATGACTTACATTCTATTAATCACTTTACTAAAATAATAGAGTAGTGTCTATTTTTATTTTATTAGAGTGACTATATATAAGGTAATATTATTTATTCAAGCATTTTTTAGAGTGTCACGTGATTTTTGTCACTTATACTTGTATGTGTTGATTATATTATTAACATAGATTTCATATGGAAATAAAATTAAGAAGTTTGATTAAAGAATTGTTTTGAGACTATAAATTAGAACTATTTAAGATACATATAGAGATATAAAAGACTATTTATAGCATTTGTGACGTTTAGAAAATATTGAAGCTTACATTATTTATATAGTTTTTTCGTAAACATGATAAACAGAGAATTATGTCTGATGATAAAGTAGCTTACTTTATTATATATCTCTGTCTCACCTTTAAATGAATATTATACGTAATGATTTTAATAAATGAATATTAATATATATATATAATATATCAATATATATCATAATATATATATAGTTATATTATATTATATATATATATATATATATAATATATATATACTATATTAAATATATATTATATATTATACTATTATATATATATATCATTTTATATATATATATTATTATTAATATATATAATACTTTTATCTATTTTATATATTTGTTGCCTATATACTTTAATAAATGATTTATCCTTATTGAAAAATTGTTGCCCAATTATACATATTATATAAAATAAGTAGATATTCATGGCAATACATTAGCAAAATCTTTATTCTAAAAAGTAGTGCTCGGATATATGCTTGGACCTTAACCTATTATTATATTATTTATATTAAAATTATATTATATTATTATTTATTATTATATATTTAATTATTAATTTTTTTTTTTTTATATATTTTATTTATTTATTTTATTATATTTTATTTTTATATTTATTTTTTTATTCTATAATTATTATTTTATATTATAAAGGAAATATCTAATATATTTAATATATATAATTTATTATATTATTTTATTAATTATATTATTATTTAATTATTTATTATTTAATATAATATATTATATATAATATATATATAATATATATAATTATTAAGTATATAATAATATATTATTATATAATATTATTTATATTAATATATATTATATATATATATATATAATATATATATATATATATATACTATATATGATATATAATGTATATATTATATTATATATATAAATTAATATATTATAAATATCTATATAGTTAACCGTAATATATATATAATACATGATACTATATCAGTATATACCTAGTATATATAATATATTATATATATATATATAGTATATTAAGTATATATTATATATATATATATATATAATATATATATATATATATATATATATATATATATTAATATATGATATAATATTATATTAATATATAATATATTAATATATATATTAATATATATATATATATATATAAATATATTATTATTTATATATATATATATATTATAATATAATATTATATAATATATATATATATATTAATATATATACATTATTAACTATATATATATAGTATACTATATATATATATATAGTTTGTGAGGTAATAAAAAAAAAAACACCAATTAATATTCTCGAGTGAGTTTTTATTTTTTTAACATAAATAAATAAATAATCACTGATTTTTTTTTAAAAAAAACCTATAAAGGCTCATAAAATTTTTTTGTTTATATTTATATTTTAGTTATTTTTTAATAATTAATCATTATTTTATATTTTTCTAATATAATATCGAGATAAGTTTTTGCTAAACATTTAGCTATTAATAATCAAGTAAATTACAATATGTTACTATAGAGGTTATTGTCTTTTTAAAATGGTTACAGTAGATTTTAGTCACTCTAGTAAAGTTTTTTTATATTGTAGCTCTCATTATAGAGTTGGTTTATTACTAGTTGATTGCTCACAATAATAAATGTATTTAATATATTTATTTATAGTTTTAAAAATCAATCGATGGTTTTGAATATTGGTAATGTAAAGCAATCGCTACTATATTCAAATGTTGCTAATAGAATAACTATATTCACAATTTTACTATATATTCTAATATTATAATATATTATATATAGTATAGATATATTAATATATATACTATTATAATATTAAATAATATATAACTAAATATTATCTTATATATTATAATATATATATATATTATATATATAATATATATATATATATAATATATAATAATATATATATATATATAGTATAATATATATATTATATCATTTTAATATAATATATATATATTATAATATATATAATATATATATATTAATATATATAATTTATATTATATATTATATATATATATAATATATATATAATATATATATATTAATTAATTTATCTTATTAATATAATATATATATATATATTAATTAATTAAATTAATATAAATAAGCCCAGGCTTTAACCCCCCTATTCTAGAGTTACCATTAATTAAGGTTAAGGACTCGTCGCAGTATCAAGTATAAAAATTTCCACCCAATATTAAGCTTCACGGGATCATATGAGAGCGGTCGTGATCGCCTCATCATATATGTGAGTTAAGTATATATATCTGTTACAGTGAGTATAGATATGTTCATTCCCTTTGGCCCGGTGTGTGATACACAACTCCATATCATCACATATACCTCTACTTACAAAACCCTATATAAGCATATATATAAATAAACTTCTATACTATACTATTAGCACTTTAATCTCGCCTATTAGCCTAAAACTCACATTTTTGAGTACTCATTCAGACTCATATGTAGTACGTATATACTGACTTACACACTTTTTCTATTTTGTGAATTACTATATCACTAGCCACGGTATCCGTATATTTCCAAAACACTCAACTCGTCACGCAGTATATATATCACTAATATCCGCTTAAATATACCGAGAAACTAATCTATTCATTATAGTACCTTTATACCCATGATATCAACCATCTCAACATAATTTTTCAATTATTATTTCTCTACTATATAATAATATATCTGATTACCCATTATCTTATCACAGCCACATACTCACAACTCTCTAATTATATAACGTTATTATATAACTTAATATTTTTATTCAATAATTCTGTTCACATACTAGCTAATGCCCCTATAAATAGATTTTAGTCCATCTGCAAACTAACTAATTGAATACTTTAGATCTATGCTTACTTATTCCAGATACTAATATGTACTCGACTTATATTACATAATATAATACTACAGGTAATCACATAATATATATACATTCTATGTAAGTAAAACCTATAATGCAAAACTCTAAAAGTACTTAGTCTACTATATATATACATTCACTCAAAACTTAGATTTTATTTGACTAATAAACCAGCCACCTTATTCACCTGGCACCACTCAATTAATACTCAGTATACTATAAATATATTAAACTCTCAGAACACTTGTATTCCTCATGATTGCATACACTACTTTAACATAATACTCACAACTGGACTGTTACTCACTTAGATATCAATTTAAATCATTTAACTATACTTATATTATACGTTTTATTTCACAATCTTCACCTTATTTACACACCACTAGCCATAATCTCTCATCTACTACATCCGCTACTCATGTTACTCAATAATCATCTATCAATATTGGCCAAACAAAACCAAATCATTATAATATATCTGCATTAAAGGTATGAGTACGTCACCCTCTCAATTAAGTCTATCCATATTTATCTCCATTCATCTCTACACCGTATTACTTCAACTAGTACCCTCAACCTTTACAATACTTACTTTCATAACTAATAATCATAATCCATGTAATATCAGATAGATTGAATACCAACTAGACTACATACACAATAATTCACTGGTCTTACACTCCGTGATATTAATTAAATCTAAATACCAATCACTTTGAGTGAGACTAAGCAATAATTTATATATCATTTAACATGTATATACAACATATAGCTCTACAAATTATATCGTCATATACTATCTTTTGTGATATACAATATTACAGAAAGCCTACATTAACATAATCACTTATAGTATATTAAATTACAACTTAACTAACCTATCGTTGGCAGTTAAAAGTTTATGAGTAGACTATACTACCTATTAACCTATGATACTATACTATATCTAACCTCTTGCAAAATAATCCATAATAACTTATAAATTACAATAATTTATTATCTTTACTCATTTACTCCACCTTATCTAATTTTCTTCGTATATATTTGCTTCAAATGTTATAATAAGACTTGTATCACCACAATATCTCTACTACTCCTAAATAATCATATGATCAGCCTTGTATTCTATATTACTAACTACAATATCATGTACTTATTACAGTGATATATCACTATACTAAGTACGCTAATCACTATTATTTACGAATACATAAAATATACCATACATATAATATATTCTTCCCTATATATATTATAATAATACAACTAGGAAGTAATGTTTTTTTAGCGATTCTAAAACGATAAATATATCTTTGCGTACTATAGTTAATACATGTTTCTTTAAATAACAGTATCAAATTTGTATATAAAATCTTTTTTACAAGTTTTAATAGCAACCGGTTTTTTAAATTTACGTCAGGGGCTGTCTTTCATATAGGTCTCTCAGCCTTATATACAATAATTATCCTTTTGACGTTTTACAGGAAATTCAGTAAGCGTCTCTCTATGCACTAAGTATTATTGTCGTAACGCACTAAATCTAACAGATTAAACTCACACTCTGTGGATCGCAAATTACATAATTATATCAACAACATATATCTATTGAGGACTCCGAGTATCATCTGGAATTCGCAGATACTATTCAACCAGTACAGACATTTCTTAATATCCATATAGACAAAGAATTAATACCGAAAGTATGCATACGTAAATCACATTAACATTTATATCACCTGACAGTGAGTTTTTCGCATCTGTCTGTTGATTAATAATTACTCAATTCCCAAAATACCCCTTTTTACTACTCGTGCTGCGGGACAAGAATCAAATAAAAAGACACAACAACAAACGCATTATATCCGACAAAAACAAAAAATCGATATTTCTATTCAGAATTCTTGGGCGCACTAATATAATAACTTATTAACTCAGATTTTCAGGAATAATGTAGTACTTATAGGCCAACACTCCCCTCCATCCACACTAATTATTACTATTACTAGAATACATAAAACACCTAATTACCCTTATATCTATATTATATTATTATACTAAAGGACTAGGTTCCCCTTTAATATTTCTAATTTTTACCTATTTTTTAAATTGATTATTCCTTAAGATAACCCACAAATAGATAAATATAAAATTATATATATATATTATATATATATATATAATATACTATATTATACATATATATATAATATATAATACATATACTATATATATATATATATATATATATATAGTATACTATATATTATATAATATAATATATATATATATATATATATATATATATATATATATATATGTAATATATACTTTCTATAAAATTTTAAAACCTTTAAATCAGCTCAGCTAACGAGTGTTTTAGATATCTTTATTTACTTTATTTCCTTAGTTATGTCCCGCAGTTGCATATATATACCACCTTCCTAAACTTGTTCATTTAACCTTCATTCTTATTACTCTTTAAGTATATGCATCTTTTAGCAATTTCTTTTTATTTCCTCCTTAAAATAATATAATTTCACATATAAAGCAATATTATACTTTATCTTTTATGTGATAATAACTTCATCTCAATTTTGCTTTTCAGTACATTCAAATCACTAACGCCTTATTACTTTTTATTTAACTTTTAACTCCAGCAAACAACCCTCTACATTCCTATACCATTATAATCAAAATGAGTAACTCAAATGTCAATTACTTACTTCCTTAACTTTTATAGCAACCTATATACAACATAACTTCTGTATGCACTGACTAAAAATTGCTTAACCAGTAATATATTATATTTAGTGATTTCAGCTTGTTTAATTTATACTGTAAATTAACTTAGCGATGACTGAATTCTTATAACATTATAACTTATCCTTATAACCTATATATGATTGTTCACTAAAAACTTCTCCTTTTACATTTTACTCTATAATATACTCTTTATATATATACTATATATATTTACTTCGTATCAACCTTCCTCTCCAATTGAATTTAATTAATTAAGGAAAACTTAATTTTACATAGAAACAACATAATGAATCTGAATATATCCATTTTCTAAAACGTTTTTATATATATATCTCAACTCGATTTTAACTATCACAAACATATACTTATCAACTCACATCTCTCTTCTTCAGACATTCTAAAATATATATATATACACTTATATATTTAACCTCACTTCGGATATATATCACCATAATATACCTCTATACCGTAACACCTCAAAACTCTAGTATAATACTTATGAATACTTTTGTTTTACGTGTTTTTAAATAAGAAAAGTATTTAACTTACAACAATAACTCACTACTATCACTTCTTTATCACAGATAATCATAATTATCAACCTTCCTAAACCATTTACCTAATTTTCTCTCACCTGAACACTCACTAGTATATATATATACCCAAATACACTCTTTGTACTATACTCCAAGATTGAGTGCCCACAATAACCTTATAGTCTATTCTAGAGCTAGATGATTATAAATTAAGTAAATTTAAAAATATTTAGGAATAGATCAAACATAGGTATGCACGCAACTATTATTAATTATATTATTCATTATAATTTTTATATATAATATATATATATTAAATATATATATATTAATATATAATATAATATTAATATATATATATTAATTATATATATTAATTAATATATATATATATAATATTATCTATTATATATATATATAATTATATATATTAAATATATTAATTAATATATATAATATAATAAATTATATTATATATATATATATATTAATAATATTAACAATACACTACACCACTCTACAATGTCTACTAAGTATAGGCCTTTTACACAAATGGTGAGTAGGCAAAAAATAAATAAAGGTAAAGTATATAAATTTCACAGCCAGTCCCTGTATAATACGTCATAATTTATACCCTCAGCGTGGACGCAGACTTGGCACTTAAAGAGTGGAAGATTAAGAAGTTATAATCGCAATAATAGGAATAATGTAGATGATAGATAGCATTAATTATAGTGGCTGGAAAGAAGTAGAGCATCATAATACGTAAGTATTATAATATATATATATTAAACCTTGATCTTCCTAATATATTCAACACTAATACTTTGTATGATAAGTAATATTATATCGTGACAATATCTCTTGGTTTTACGAGGGCTTAACGCATGATGGTTGAGGAAATTAGTATGAAGAGGTAAATATTAGTTACTCGATGACACCTGAACCGTTGTAATAACTCTATTAAGCGAGACCTTTAGATGCTTATAATTAAAAACATATATTAAGGCGTTTACAAGTTAGGAATTTAGAAATATTGGAAGTTTATTTATTAGTCCCTCTTAAGTCTTAGCCTCACTACTAAATCCAAAAGGAGGGTGGATAATATCATAGGATCTCAATACTCACCTAATGTGATATAATTGTATATATATACTAATTTATATATATATATATGATATAATATATATATATATATATATATATTTATAATATATATATATATATAGTATATATATATTAAATATTATTAAATATAATTTATATATATATAATAGTATATATATATATTATATATATATATATATATATATATATTATCATATATATATATATATAAATATATATATATATATTAAATATTTAAATGAGGCAAATTAAGACTTAATATACAAATACTGGAGTAACTGTGAGAGCAGTAAGATAATATTATTTAACTATAGTCAAGATTCATGAACAGAATGCCCAGCATCACGTGAGAGTGAGATAGACCATTTTTAGCAAACAGATTTTAGAATATGAAGGTCTCGCCAAGACATATATATACCTATTATGTTCGTATCCCAAGAATATATATTTATGTTAGTTTACAGTGAGACGTTTAGAAGCCGTACTAAAAAAGGGATAGGAAAAAGTTGGGAGGTGTTTTAGAGAGGGAGATAAGAAGAAGTTGAATTTTTAAAGTTGAATTTCACAAGAATGCGGTTGCCACTGAGAAATCCCGACCATAGCTGCAAGAAATTGAATCTGAAAACTGTAAACGAGAGGCCAACTCTAAGGATACAAACGAGGGACATCATTTGAGAATGAGTGGGCAGGAATGGAGAGTTTCTTGACTCAGCAGCATA